>MU768387.1:4892-15631 GCA_026770625.1 Nicotiana glauca
TGAATTTACAGGTAATAAGTATACTATTATAGTATATTGTATACTATTACAGCATATTGTTACAGTATCTTGCATATTATTACAGTATACCATAACAATATTTTGTATACTATAATAGTATATTGTTGCAGTATAACGATATACTTCTATAGTATATTAATATACTATAGCGGTATACTATTTTGTAAACTATAATAGTGTACTGTTGTAGTATAGCTATATACTCCTACAACATATTGTATACCGTAGTGGTATACTGTAGTTGTATTCTTCTTCGATTTTCAACTGAAAATTTCGATCTCAATCATTTCAAATCAGGTCCAAATGATATTAAATTTCAGTATGAACTTCCAGAAGGTACTATAAGTAATATTTAACAGCACCCACTTTGAATCAAACAAGAAATCTTCAAAAATAAAATTGAGCTTCAAGCCCAACAATGCTGGTTATTCAAATACACACAAAAATTTAGATCTTGGAAACTTTACTATAACATATAAACTTGTTACCAGATTATTGGGGCAATTTAGAAGGAGAAGATATTGGGGCTTGAGAAGGTGCTTTTATGATTTGAGAATTGACGGAATTTAACACAAAAAAATAGAAGAACTGCAATAGTAAATAATTTAGATATTTTGTAGTGCAATAAAATGAGAAAGAACTGAATAATGGTCGGAAAATTAGAAGGAAGAGAATAAATAAATTTTGATGTTTTGGCTGATGATTAATGTGCGATAAACACGAAGGGAATGTTTGGGCAGATATATAGGAAGAGAAACTAGCGGGTAAATAGTTTGGGGAGTATGAGTAGGAGTAATAAATAGTTTGAATTTGGACATTAAAAGATAAATAGTTTGAAATTAATAGGTATAAAGTGAGATTTTCTCTATAATAAAAGGTCACCAATGACGAAAAGGGTGATGGAGCTGGACACACAATTTAACCCAAAAATCAAGAGCCCAAGTGATTTAATCCGAGAAAGAAATAAAAGGCATCAAAAGCTAATAAGCCATGGCTCACTAAATTGCGTATCAACAAATAAATTGGTGATTTGATTTTCAATTTTAACAATTTCTTCCTCCTTATATCCCTCAATATCTCCTTGCTCCTTTCACCTAAATATCCAAAATTTTAATTTTGCACTTTTCCATGCTTGTGCATCCCTCTTCCTAAATTTTAGATACTACACAAAAAGAAATCACAGAAAACAAAGATAGCATCACCGACATTGATGGATTTGCAAGAGAAGATCACAAGGAATGGAAGAGAAAAGAGAAAAGTGACAACTAGGTTGTTGATGTTCTTGATCAATTTGGTAAAATGTATGACATTAGTTCCATATTTACTTTAACTATTAGATAGTAAATAATGGGTTAATAAACTCAAAGTTGACGAAGTAATTGGAGATGGTCCATAGAAAGGCTAGAAATTGATATTAAAAATGGCAAGTATATGTGGTGAAATAGGGAGAGATGGAGGAAAAAAATAAGATTCTTGAATTTGGCATGGAGGGGGAGTTTGGATGGCGGAACATACGTAGAGAGAGACAGGGAAGTGTGGGGAAGATGAGGGATTTGCTGACACGTGGCATAAATAAATATTTGGATAAATATTTTTATTTGATAGACGCGCTTCTGTCTTGGTGTTTTACACATGTTAGGTCCTGATCAAAGAAGATGCGTATTAGATATAAAAGGTTATGTGTGTAATATTATTTTCGCCCACAAAAAATATGTAACGGGAATTTGTCCCATAGTTCAAGTGTCAACTTATTTATTTTGCCTTTTATATATCCAAAACTTCAACGCTTCATAATCCGTAGACTAAAATTATAAGGTCGCGAAATAATTGTCCACTTTAAATATTGCGGATATATATATAAATATGATCAGCCTTTCAATTCTAAAGAAAGAAAAGAGTTAGCAGATTCCTCACGGCTCTTGTGTCCACTTGTGACCTGTTCGCGTAAGATTCCAATCATGGAGTAGCTTGCTGTACCTGAATTAGCCAGAAAGTACTATAGTTATATTATTATATACAGTCAAATTTCACTATATCAACATACTCATATAAAATAGACATTTAATATAAAAGTCATATTTTGTCTGGAACTGATATTTAATTATATTGTATTATAATATATATTTACTAAAACAACAACAATTCAACACTTTACTATTATAGTCAAACAAATATCGGAACAAATAAAATTATTATAGAAAAATTTAACTGTAATATATTAATTTTTTGTTGATATTAGACCTTTCATGGATACATGCATGCAGACGAGGACAAAGCGCCAAGTCCCTGTCCAGACTCGCAATAGTCACTCCCACTCCACCTCGGTGCCGTAACGTAACACTGTTGGGTGTCCCCCCAAAGCTTCTCTTAATTTGACATGAATGCATCTATAGTAGGCCCCACTGTCTTCCTACTGTCTTGCTTTCCCCTAATCCATTCTGCTTTTAAAACCAGTGTCATTTTCACGTTTCACATACTAGGCTACATATATTTAGTTTTGTATCAATTCTTTATTATGGACAACTGTATGACAATGGTTGGATACACATCTCAACAAAATAGCAATTTTAATTTGATGCCATCACTCTTTTTCTTTTCCTCTTTCCATTTTACACAACTCCAGTTTTCCATCTGTGTCTTGTTACTATTTCTGATGAATACAATTATGAACGAAAAAACTCAGCTGCCGAGCCGATTACGAGTATACATATGATTAACCGAACTCTTTTGTCTTGTAATCCGTGCGCCATCAACTGTGAAGTGGTCAAACGGTTAAGCTGCTGAACGTGCGCAGCCACAGTGAAGCGGTCAGACGGCGTGTTTGCTTTTCCCTTCATGTCAAAGCCGTTTGCTGCCATCTAATTTTAACCTCAATCATACACGTGTCCCTTTTTTCCTCGCGCGCTTCTTTCAAAGAGCTACTCTGAACAACTAGGCCATTGAGGACCTTAATTAAGCTATACTCAGATATTTAAGTTACTAACAAAATGCCATGTTAATTAATAATAACAAGTAACATCCACCAACTTTTAATGATACCAATATCCATTATTTCCATAAGGGCAAAGTAGCGAATAGAAAGGTATAATTATCCTTCTAGCAGGCACAATATAATATATACCAACCTGAAATATATACATTATTAATTTTCTACGTATATCATCTTGTTACTTGTGTTGATCTTCGCTGCTAGTAAATTAACATAAAGGGATTCATTAAAACATCGTATACATGCATAACAAATAGTGGCATCATATACTCCTATATATATATATATAATATATATACTTTCTCCTAGCTAGCTACCTAATGCACATGCTTGTATGTATAGTTATATGTGACAGGGCTTGTTGTTTTGCTGTGTATCAGAAAGGGGCACGATGAGGGATTCCTTTCCTTCTGCTTGAATTCCTATGGTTGTAGATAGGAGGCGTATCAGGAGACATATTGTAGATGCGGAATGCTTCTTCATCTCCAGAATTAGAGCCAAATGATTTGTCCGTCTCAAGGGGATCGGAATATGCAATATGTCCCTCAATATTCACATGACCAAACCCAAATACTCTGCGTTGCCTCTTCTTAGGGGTCCATGATTCATCCGATTCAAAGCCTTCATTAGGCTTCACCTTCGCTGTAAATGTCAACTCCTCATCACCTCGCTTTATACCATTCAGCTGCTCCATCCCAAAATCCCATTAAAATTAGTTATTGTTAGTATGAGTAAAGTTCGTTGGAATTAATAGTGAAACACTACTCTAGCCCAGCAAAATAATACTCACTCTCATGCAGGCAGCGGCGGATTTACCTTAGGCCAAGCGGTGTCACGTGACACCGCTTCGTCGAAAATCTTTACTAATTATTTATATATAATTCAAATAAAAAAACAGGAAAAACGGTAATATCAAATAAGTGACACCATTTGTCACAAAGAGGTGTCTAGCTTATTTGGTCAAAACTTGAAGATTTTTTTAGCAGGGACTTGAGTTCAAACCACTATAGCCTCATCCTTTGTTTTTAACACCACTTAAAAATTTTCTGGGTTTTAATTGTTTTAAGTTACTGGATTCTAAATAAATAATACTTTAGATGTTTAAGATAAATATAGAATTTGAACCAACCGAACCCACACCCCGCACTCTAACTGCATCCTGCCATACTAATTTGCCCACTAGTAAAATATATAACAGGAAGAGAGTAAAATAGCGTTCTTAATTAACCAAAATGTTCCATATATAACCAATTTAGAACAAAATTGAATATCGAAATCTTGGCCAAGAGTCATCTTGGATGAGCTAGGGAGCATGCTGTAACATTTACACTAAGTTTGGGGTCATATGAAACAGGGGAAACAGAAAGCATAACTGCTTCCAAGTTTCCAGTTTCCAGATTAATATCAAATTGAATCAGCTATAACCAGAAAAACAGTCCATATATAAACATGTACGAAATGCACAAAAAATGCAGCAAGCTAGAACATCTACTAGACAAAAGAATTTACCTTGCAGCCTAGGGAGCAGAATCTGAATGAGTCAAGTAGGCTGCGGCCACAGATTTCACAAGTATTGGTTACACCTTTTCCAGGTCTGGGCTGCGGCCGCTCATTGAGAAACACAATCTTGGCGCTATTTATAATGTATGTCTGAATGCATGAAATGTCGATGTATCTCTGAATTTCATTCACCCTCACCACATTATGGTACGATGATCTCCTTATTTGAACAAGGCGATGGTCTTTGTGATTGCTCAAACAGTAAGAACAGAGAGCAGTTCCCATGCAGTCCAAGCAGTACATATTGCATTCACTCTTATTTGAATCCTCATGAACTGGACAATTATGGAAGTAGTTAGACTTGAGCAGTGGCTTCAACCATGGCGGTCCAAGATCATCGTTCCTCATTCCAATCACCTGTTGGGGACCAATAACAGATAATAAGTACGTCTTTATAACTAGTGATGCTTGTAAAATAATTTGAGAAAGAAAACCCAAATGCACCAAAACAAGCTAAGCCTATACCGTACCAGTACAAATATTGTATTGGTTGTAGAAAAAACCAAAAAACAAGAATAAATACACTGGATTAAAGATAAAATTTGCATATCCACACTCCGTGCGTTTAAAATCGATCGAAATTACCGTGATAATTTGATACGTAATAATTTTATGGCTGGTGGTTTGGTGGTGACTGTAGCTACAATATAATTAGTCAAAGGAAAATTGGATTGGGGGATGAGGAGCAAAGCTAGATTAATTAGTACTTACTAAATAGTTTCAAGAAGAAGTAAAAAAGAAAGAGAGGAGAGGATTAGGAAACAACCTTGAGCGAGCAAGAGATGGATAATAATTGAGCTAAAGGAAAGAACAATAACGTCTCAGCAGTTAATTAATAAGGGGAAATGAAAGGTAGAGACGGTGGTGAGGGAAGAGGGAAAGACCAGAAGGAAAGCGACATTTCTAAGGCGGTTCCTAATTAATTAAAAATATATATGCTTATTCTCCCTATTTATGTAGTAATAAATTCACTATTCATTACTAAAATTCAAAAATGAACAGGATAATGATCGTCTCATAAAATAGCGATGATATCATTGCATCATCTACTGCTTCCCATATTAAATTTAAATGAGCAAACAAATACTAGTAGTATATGTTTTGTTGCATATATAAGAACAGAGACAAAAAGAGATCGATATCGAAGAAGAAGAAATATACCACCGTGAGTAAGAGTTTAAAGTTACAGTACTTGCAATCTATTAGGATTTTTAAGTCATTGGACTTTAAAGTATAAAAGGGTGAATTGGAAATGAAGAAAAATAAAATGGAGGGAAAAATAAAAATTTGAAGAAGTGAGCTTATGTCTTGCACTTTATCCCTCATTGGTGAGGGACAACTACATTTGTGTGTATATATAGAATCACTTCTTAAAGCTCTTAAAAGAATTTGAAGAGAATGAACCCTCGCACCGTCGTCGTCGCTCGGCTTCGCCTTTGGATTTGGATTTGTCAAATGATCGATAAGATTATTTTTTGGACAAAATTTATTTAATTAATTAATTAAATGCCAGATTACTGCTGAAGATTCAGAAATATAGTCTGGTCGCGGTCCTGAAGTAACCGCGGTAGGACCGCGGCAGAACCCTTCTACAGGTTCAGAGAGCCACTTTGGCAGCGGTCCTAGCGTAATCGCGGTAGGACCGCGGCAGGCGGCGAAATTTCTGAACAAGCACTTTTCCAGAACAGACATCACACCTCTTCCAATAATTGCCTATAAATTCAGAGGCATGACTGTGTTTTTAACACACCAAAAATATTACAGAACTTCCTTCTTTCTGAAAATACTGCATTCTAATTCGCAGTCTTTCTCTCTCGAATTCGTAAGTGTGATGTTGCTCCGTTCTTTAAGTTCGTTGGTATCCTGCAGTTTGTATTGCCACTGTTGCAGGAAGGTTTATTCCGTTTTATCCTGGGAGGATTTAATCCATTACCTTGGCAACGTGTGAGGGGGTTAAAATTCCTTAAGGACACATAAGCAAATTGTAGACTCGGAATATCTTTTAATCTCTACTGTTTTTCCTAGTTTCTTTTATTCTTCTAACAGTTTTTTGTTTTGTGTTTTAACACAATAGCATTCACACAGTCCAATATAAATAAATGTATTTTTTTAAGAATAAAATGTATGCTCTATATATCAACAAATTAAAGGTTAAAAAAATGGAGGGAAGGTCGGAAAATCTTTTTAAACTAAAAGGGAGGTCTCTTTGTACTTCAGTGTAGAGAGGAGGTTAGTGCACGTAGTTAGTCATTTTGTTCCAAGTGAATAATTTAGCATTTGTTTCCCCTTCCAACCATATATAAAAATAGTTTTTAAGGATAAGCCATTTGCTTCGCTACCCCCTTACGAACCAAACGATCATTGACACTAATTTGTCATTCCATTTTTGTTTTCAATAGTTGGGCACAAGACGTCCAGTTAGGTATTTAGGTGGATTACAACACGAGATCTTTTGGACTTGCTAAAAGAGGCATCCATGTCAGAATGGGCTTCCTCTCTCTCCCTAAACGAGGATGCTATCCAAGAAAACCAGGATCTTAAATTATCAATTTCGATTAGAGTCGGGCACTTTTTTTCTTTTTTCTTTTTCGTTTGTTTATCAATCACGCAAATAACCTGTAAGGCTAAAGTTTGTCGTGAATGTTCAACAATGGGTTTTGTTTTTCCAGCATTTGTTTAGATGAAGTCTAAGATATTTGTCATCTCATGTGAAACATGTAACGCGATTGTACTTTATCATGTTGATGCTAATGTAATAGGAAACACCATAATGAACAATTTGATGATTAGTTCAATAAATTTTGTCATCCCTAATTACTGTTACTTAAAATAATATAAAATCGTGATCACTCATGGGTTTCAATAAGTAATTATAGTTTGATTATCTTTATCATAGATGTTGGTCTGAGTAAGTTTGTTTTGGTGATTGACAGAGGAATACGTATATGAACCAGGTCCATGGACAGTGTAAACAGGTGACAGACAGAATCAAGCAAAAGGCTTGCACGTGAAAAGGGATAAGTATAATTGGTTATATATGCTATTCCCTGAACGAAAAATGTTGCATTTTTGATAAGGAGCAGGATTCCTTGAAGAAAACTCTATCCAAAAAAAGGGAAGAGTTAGAAGTTGAAGTTGACTAGAACTTTTCCACCAAGGAAGAGTAAAGCGTACTCTAGTTAATCATTATTTACTAACACACTCTCTCTCTCTCTCTCTCTCTCTCTATATATATATATATATATATATATATATATATATATATATATATATATATATATCAGTTGTGTTCTCTTTTACAAGCGATGCACACATACTGAAAAGCAAAAATTGAGATCAAAATAGCAAGGCATTTTGGGAGCAATTTCTGTGAGATTTAAGAGTGCGATCCTGAAGCAACACGAACCAAATTGAAGAACCAGCTCCATAAAGAGTTTTATTTCTAATTCAAAGTGTAATAGGCGTTTTGAGTTGTATCTTTCAGCTTTTAAGAAGCAAATTATACTAGCTATCTGAGTTGTATCTTTCAAGTTAGAGTTAACTTGAAGTAGTCCCAACAGCCTGTGGCGTGTTGCTATAAGCGTTAGAGTTAATCCTTAGGTTTGCATGAGATTGTAAACTCTAGTTGTATTGTTCAAGTTTGAGTTAACTTGAAGCAGTTGCAACAGCTAACTTTGTTATTGGCTCAGAGTTGTAGTGAAGTGTTCGGAGAAAATCCTACTAAGTAGGTCGTAAATTTTTCACCTTTTGAGCCAGGTATTTTCCATTAAAAAATTCTTGTATTCTTTTCTTTCTGCATTATTTATTCTGTAACTGTAGTGTAAGGAACGCATAGAAGAACCATGTCCTTCAAAATCTGTGCACACGAAAAATTAGACACCGCACAAATCACCCCTCATATATGGTATTGAAGTATAAAACATCACTAGATTGCCAAAAAATTGTGTGTTTAATTTATTGCTTTCACTTATATTGTGACAAATTGATACTCCCTCTGTTCCAATTTATGTGAACCTATTTCCTTTTTGGCTCGTTCCAAAATAAATGACCCTTTTTTAAATTTGATAACAATTTAGCTTAAACTTATAATTCTACCCTTAATGAGAAGCTTTTATAACCACATAAATACTCTGGGCTCTTTTCTAGATTGTTTAGGACCAAAAATTATAAAAGTCTTCATTTTTTCTTAAACTCTGTGCCTAGTCAAATAGGTTCACATAAATTGAAACAGATGGAGTATTAATAGAGTGATGGTGGAGGCAAAAAATTATCCAAAGAGATAAAAGGGGAGACAAAACATGAATTTGCCAGATCATCATCCAGGTCTTCGATTGAAAATAATTATTTGCAACAAATCAAATAATTAATCACAACAATTACAAATTATAATCGGAATGCATGGCACTTAACCATAGTGACACAACAAAATTATTTGTTTCTCATTATTTGGTGGAATTATACAGGGATAGGAAGAGGGATTTGCATATGGTGTTTATTGACCTAGAGAAGGCATATGGCATGGTCCCTAGGGACGTCCTTTGGAGGTGTCTGGAGGTGAAAGGTGTGACGGTGACTTACACTAGGGCGATAAAGGATAAGTATGATGGAGCTATGACTCGGTTTAGGACTGTGGGAAGTGACTCAGAGCCTTTTCCGGTGGTTATGGGATTACACCAAGGATCTGCGCTCAGCCCGTTCTTATTTGCTCTGGAGATGGACGCACTGACACACCATATCCAAGGAGAGGTGACGTGGTGTATGTTGTTCGCTGATGATATAGTTCTGATTGATGAGACCCGAGGCGGCGTTAATGGGAGACTGGAGGTATGGAGGTAGACTCTAGAGTCTAAAGGTTTCAAGTGAGTAGGACTAAGAGAGAATATGTGGAATGTAAGTTCATCAACGTGACGGGGGGAGCGAATGTGGAAGTTAGGCTTGACTCACAGGTCTTCCTCAGGAGAGAAAGTTTTAAGTACTTAAGGTCAATTATCCAGGGAGATGGGGAGATCGATGGGGATGTTACGCACGTATAGGAGTGGGGTGGATGAAACGAAGGTTAGCATCTGGAGTCTTTGTGACAAGAATGTGCCTCCGAAACTCAAAGGTAAGTTCTATAAAGCGGTGGTTAGACCGGTCATGCTGTATGGAGCTGAGTGTTGGCCAGTCAAGAATTCACATATCCAGAAGATGAAAGTAGCAGAAATGAGGATGTTGAGATGGATGTGTGGGCACATTAGGCTGGATAAGATTCGGAATGAAGATATTCGGGAGAGGGTAGTCGTGGCTCCCGTGGACGACAAGATGCGGGAAGCGCGACTTAGATGGTTCGGTCACGTGTGGAGGAGAAGCCTAGATGCACCAGTTAGGAGGTGTGAGCGGTTGACTTTGGCAGGTACGAGAAGAGGTAGAGGGCGGCCTAGGAAGTATTGGGGCGAGGTGATCAGACAGGACATGGCGCGGCTTCAGATTTCAGAGGACATGACTCTTGATAGGAACATATGGAGGTCGAGCATTAGGGTGGTAGGCTAGGGGGTATTCGAGAGTTCTTCCCTCTTTGTACCGGGTAGTTTTTTAGAGTTTGGTTAGGTTTGTTAGCGGTCTTTGTTGTATCCACATTAGTGTTTTGCATAGTTTTGTGTTATTGTTCTTTTACTTATTTGTTGTGGTTATTTTCTTTCTGATATCTTTTATTGTTACATTTCTTTTCTCTTATTTCTTTTCTGATATTATTGTCTTTATTGTTGAGCCGAGAGTCTCTTGGAAACAGCCTTTCTGCCCTTTTCGGGGTAGTGGTAAGGAATGCGTACACTCTACTCTTTCCAAACTCCACTAGTTTATTGGGTATGTTGTTGTTGTTGTTGTTATATTGTTGTTGTTGTAAATGAGCGTAAGTAAGTATTTTCCTTTTCACGTGGACGATTTGCTAATGAAAAATGTCACGGTTAAGTTCTTTTTAACCGTTGACAAAGAAAAGAAAAGCTTTTTTTAACCCTTATCGGGTTACATCCTGTTGACCTAAATCAGCCTGTTGAATTTGGCAAATACAGCAATCCCACATCGGTGGGAGACTTAAGTTGGGGAGGATTTTCCCCCTATAAAAGAAGGCCTAATGTTTAGGATTAAACACACCTCTCATTTGCCTTCTTATCTTCTTAAGGCATTTGTATCT
>MU768387.1:18995-37637 GCA_026770625.1 Nicotiana glauca
TAGGCAAAATTAGCCGAACCTCGTTAATTCTGGTGTTCCTTTTATTATTGCTTTATTGTCTTATTTATTATTTGGTGGCTGCCATAATTTTTGGTATAGTAGTTGTGACTTATTCACACTATATACATTTGGCTTCCGCAACACAGCCAACTCATCTCATAGGTCACTATCGCAAAGCTCATTTTAATAGTTTATCTCTCAATAATTCACTAAATTGCAAAATTTTGGGTGGTTATATATTCGAATTAGTATATTGGGAGAGATATAATTATAATATGATATCTGAACTCCAGAGCATGAGAGCCTAGTCTTGTCTTCACCACAAAATAGGCTACACTTATTAACCACAAAATAGGCTACAGTTATTAACCACAAAATTTATGACTTGTGTTATGCAAGGGGATCCTCCGCTATCTCCAAGTGAGTCAAGTTGGTTGCATCATTTTGATTGGAAGGATTAGAGAACTAATTAATAATACTCCATCCGGTTCACAATAAGTGTTTAATTTACTTTTTAATTTTGGTTCAAAATAAATGTCCAGTTATGTAATCGAGAAAAAATTTAATTTATTTTTACAAATTAATCCCTATATATATCTCTAAAATATTTTTTTACTCACATTGAATATTTAATTAGGGGTAGGTTAGTCATACTACATATTTTTGTATAATATTTAATATTTTCTTAATGGGCGTGCTAAAAGTAAATTTGACACTTATTGTGATCTGGATGGAATAATGCAAAAGGAAATGTGCACATTCATCATTTGTTGGACCCATATAATTATTTTATTTTATTTTAAGAAAGAGCAGATCGCCTACCCATTTTCAATCGTTACAATCCATTAGTTAGTACTCCCTCCGTCTCAATTTATGTAAACCTGTTTGACTGGGCACAAAGTTTAAGAAAAAATGAAGACTTTTAGAATTTGTGGTCCTAAACAAGTCCAAATGAGCCCAGAGTATCTGTGTGATTATAAAAGTTACTCCCCCCGTTTCAATTTATGTGAACTCATTTGACTGGACACGGAGTTTAAGAAAAGAAAAAAGACTTTTGAACTTGTGGTGTAAAATGAGGCACAAATATTTTGTGTGGCTATAAATCATTGCATAAACGTAAATTATTTCCAAATAAGGAAAGAGGTAATTCTTTTGGCACGGACCAAAAAGGAAATAGGTTCACATAAATTGAAACGGATGGAGTAAAATAGTAAGTTTAAGCAAAATTGTTACCAAATTTAGAAAGGGTTCATTCTTTTTGGAACGGACCAAAAAGAAAATAGGTTCACGTAAACTGGTACAGAGGGATTACATAATAAATGAGCAACTTTTTCATCAATTAAACAATAATGATCTTCATAGTGGCTCCCTAATAATGAAAGACATAAGAATAATGCATAATGCTACTAGTTTTACATATTCAATGTTAAAATTACGCCCTTAACTGCAAACAGACAAAAGGCCAACTGGTGAGAGCTTCTTTACATCGGAGATTCCTTCTATAGCAGTGGCATTTAATCTTAAAGTAACTAGTTTAAATCCACAAAAACGGGAATTCAACTCCTCTCCATTTTTTAATATTTCCATTTCCCTAAGTTCTTACTTGGATGGAAGACACATGTAACATTTTAAGATCAATGGCTTAAATTTAATTAATTAAATTAGGCATTAACCATGGTTAGAATAACAGATCGTCAATATATAATTTTCAAAAATTCCGATACTTTAATTTCATCAAAATTTTTTTGTTCTGATGCCAAAATAAAATATCCCAGAAGTTTTTATCACTGTATTAATCCCTTTAAAAGTTTAAGTTGCAATATATTTTCAAGTTATGTATTATGATTACTTTCTCCTTTTCAGTGGTTGATTAGTGGATATGAACCCAAAACGAACATAAGGATATTTTTCATTCCTTTGTGCCTGTGAATCTTGGGATGGAACTTGTTTCAGAACATGAATATGAATATTTTGAAAATACACTACTAGAATTGATTGAACATGAAAAAGTCGAGAAGATGGACAGGGGCATGTAGAAAGAAAGAAATAAAGAATGATGTGAATTCGAATGCTTTGAGATCTGTTGATAGCCTAATTTTAGTTGCTTAAACTTAAAATTCCTTTTATTTTATTTACTCGAATTTTGTTAATTTACTACAGTATTTCAGAAACAACGGTAATAATATAAGGAAAAAGCAAAATCAGTAGTTAGAATTATGGGATTACCAAATCTTTTGGGAGCAAATATATAAAATATCAATTACTATCTAATCATGGTCAATGTCTAACTTTAGCTAATTAAATCAAAGCCATTGATCTTAAAATCATACATGTGTCTTTCATTCAAGTAAGAACTTGGGGAAATGGAGAGGAGTTGAATCCCACAAACTACTTAAACGAGTGAAAATAGTCACTACAATAACAACTTAAGTGGTTATATGAGATATTTGGACAAGTTTAACAAGGAAGAGTTCAATACATCATTACTCGTATATAATAAACAAGAACGCTTACCATTTACAGACAAATCCTGGTGGGGACTTGGCGGCCCCTGATCTCCCTCTTTTCCCCAAATCAACCAATTGACCTAACTCTTTCCCTTTTGGCAATTTGTGGATACAAATGATTTCATATTCTAAACCAATCGAGCCACAGAGGAAGCAAAAAACTGTGGTGAGCGGTGATCCTCATGTCCCAACCCCACAGGAGGAGGGGACTGTTGCTTTGCTGGCAAGAACCAACTACCCACAACATTGAAGAGTAGGGCACGCTTCAACAGCACTCAAGGTGAGTCAGACACACTCAAGCCACAAAAAGAGCTCTTCCAATATCTGTTACTCTACTATGTAATACTTTTCACCAATCGGGATTTGTAATTCAAGGTTGTTCCTTCTCTTCATTGTGGTAAAAACCTATAATCAGATTAAATCATTTAATATTGTATGTGATGTTGAAAGAAAGAAATAATGTACTCCTATGAGTTGGTAGTATGGTCGGGAGCTACATTGATGTTATGGCGCTCAAAATCCTTGATGGTTTGGGCGAGCTTCTTCATGCTGTCATCGTATACATATGGTCGCTTATCGAACCAGGTAATGTTATGCTTAGCAGACAAGGGTACAAATTCACGACAGAGCTCCTCGTGTACAGTGATGGAGTTGTGATAATGATAGTAGCGAATCTTGGTTTCTGTCTGGTGCAACGTCCCCCCAATTACATTTTCGGACATGTGTACACCTGTTGCATATGCATTCTTTGCCTGAATAGCATACTTCCGATCTCTCCTAATGTTAGTTCTTGAGTCCCTGAGCAGTAACTTCTCGAAGCCCCATTGCCTGTATCAACTACCATACATGAGCAAAGGAAAGAAAAACCAACCCAGGGTTATCAAATAGAGGGTATGTAGGAGCACAGAACTGTCTATGGTTTTTAGTTTCATTGCTGATTTGATGGTCAGTCACTCAGTCCTAGAAAGAAGTGTGATTAATTACTTGAACAATGCTATTGACTGCATCCTATATTTTCTAAATGCAAACACAAAATGCACTGAAAATTAAGTAAGAAAAGCTTGATATTCTTGTACATTCGTCCATAATGTCAAATGGTTGACTAACAATCAAAGTCAAACAGCACAGGCATTTTTACGGTACGAAACTAGAGGAGCAACCCCTAATTCTGATGACGCCAATGAAGCACAAACATGCCTCTCAGCTAATAAGCAAATAGGTATTGAAAGATCAATTAAGTTTGTAGTTCCTGATTAGCTCAACTAGATGGAGGCTCTAACAGAATGCCTTTTAGTTGCCTAATAAAGAAAATTGGAAGCAATTAATGAAGCGACCTAGTAATAGGAAAATAAGAACGACAATGGCTAAAGGCGTATAAAAGGAAATGATGCAGACTATTAATCAGCTCAATCATGAAGTCTACCGAAAACAAGTGGAGAAATGAGAAGCTGGAATCTGCGGACTAATATGTACCTGGAGTAGTCTTGAGAGGAATCGTTGAAGCAGAGCATACTGGACATGGCATTTTGCTCAATTGTGAACTGAGTATTGTTGGAGAACTCTCTCAGCACGGACTCTAGAGTGTTGCCGTCGGGAAGATAAATGTATTCGTCCACATCAAAGTAGAAGGTCCAATTGGCAGCGTGTCGGTAGCGATGGAGGCAATCATTCACCACCAAAAACTGGTTGTAATAGTAGCCATCGAACTCGGACTGGTCCCTAATGTCCTGAAGCGTTACCCTTCCAGCACCTATCCACGGCTCTAGCACCGCCCTTACCTCCGGCGACACCCCACCGGCATCGTGAAACACGAAATGGGAGCTGGGCCCGAAAAACCATGCGTGATATGCCATCCACTCCCTCATCCTTGACGCACTCACATTGCCATACAAGGATGAACCACAATACAAGTACTCGTAGGGATATGGTGGACTGAACTTGGACTCATCGTAAGACCCCGGTGCTTCCTCCAATGCTGTGATTTTCTCGTATCTTTTAGGTGACTCCCCGTAGTAAGCGTAGAGAATGAGCTTCCCTCCCTTATTATCGATGTTAGGATTCACGGCAAATGTGCAGTTTACAACGACTACAGTGTAGACACGGCCGTAGCCCCAGTCGGGGAGGATCTTAATGGCTTTGGCTTTGAGGTTCTTAGAAGCAGAGGAGGAGGCATTGGCATTGGTATTGCCATTGCTGTTGGGGATCCACTCGCATTTATACCAAGGGCGGCCAAAGACGTGAAGTGGTTTGGAAGCAAGACCGACGACGGCGAAAGTGGTAGGACCGCCGCGATAGGCGCCCATCTGGACGAAGAGAGAGGCGGCATTGCCGTAGGCACGGAAGGTTCGTTTGTTAGGGTCAGAAATGGAGAGTTTAGAAGAAGAGGGAGGGGAATTAATGATGGTATCGTAATAAGGCTGAAGACTCCAGATGAGCATAACAAGGGTGAAGGCGAGCAATGTGGCCATTAAAGGCTTGGTGTCGAAGCAGAAGGACATTTTCCCTGCGGAGAGAGTTGGGTCTTTAGCCATTGAAGCTGAAAACAGAGGAAAGTGAAGTGGAAGAGACAGAAAGACAAGGGTCTAAGGGGATGGTGGACCGGCACTTAATGGATTGAGTGTGAGATTGTATTGAGTTGTAGTCTATGCAATCAACACTACGCTGTCCTCCTCTTACCACTAGGCACTTGGATCTTTACTTTATTACCGGTTTTGCCACTTCTCTTTCTTGATCTGGAAATATTATAGTACTACCACATAAACGCACGGCCGGAGAGCAGGGGCACCGTAGTTGTGGCTAGGGGTGTACATGAGGCGGTTTGGTTCGGTTTTTTATTAAACCAAAATCAAATCAATTATGTCGGTTTACTAAATTCATAAATCAAATCAAAACAACATAAATTCGGTTTTTTCGGTTTCGGTTTTAGTCGGTTTTTTCGGTTTTTTCGGTTTTTCGGTTTTTTTCGGTTTTTTTTTCGATTTTCCTTTTTAGTTATATTATTCTTGAAAAAGATATCAAATAATCACCAATTATCTGCATGATTACTATTTTTCTTAATAATATATGAGGAATACCAATTATTCGTATAAATCATAATTCCAAGACCTTCCATAATAGAAAATGACAACAAACATGCGACAAAGCAAAGCACTGTAAACTTGATAAACCTCAACACTAAAATAATCACTAATTATGTGAGCAAAATGACAAGAAGGAAGCTCGTGTGATGTGGTGGAATGGTTTCAAATATTTGGGTTTCTTTGATTTTGGAATTGGAACATAGGTAAGATATGGAATAATCTATTTTATTGTTTATTGTCTTGTTGGATTTTAGTTTGGGCTTGATATTTAGGTTATGTAGATAAAATCTACTTAGTGGATAGTGAATTTACAAGCCCACAAATAAATAATATCTCAAGACATTGAAAACTATAAAATAGTTTAAAAAATACTTACAAATTAGATTTTAATGATTATTTTTTATGTATAAAATTTCTAAAATTTATTTATATATAACGTCGGTTTGGTTTAGATTCGGTTTGACTTATTTTTTGTTAATGCCAAACCAAACCAAGAGCGATCGGTTTTTTATTTTCCAACGCCAAACCAACCAAACCAAACCACAAGTCGGTTTTTTTCTTCGGTTTGACTTGGTTCGTCGGTTCGGTTTGGCTTGATGGTTTGGCTTGTACACCCCTAGTTGTGGCAAACCTGAAATTCAAATTTTTAAAATATTTTGTTTGGATCTTCGGACGGCAAATTGAATTTTAGATTTAATTTTGGATTGGATATTAAATTTGATACTTCGAATTTAGGATATCCAAAAATCCGATATTTTATATTTAGTCTATTATTCATAAATCTATAGTAATAAGTTCCATACCCTACCTATTAGATATTATCTCATATATTCAATATTAATTACTAAGTTACTGTGAGAATACACTTTCTATTTGGACATGATTTTACTATTTCTACTCCTTATCGGCCGTATTAGCGTCTCTATTGTATTTTTTTTATAGTAATTTCATTACTTATTTGCTTCACTTGGATGATTACGGTGAAAATGGAGAACTTTTCAGGTAATTTAACAAGAGTATTTCATTTGGATATTTATTTTTGTAAAAATAAGAAACATCTCAACTTATAAGCTGAAAACTGAAAATCCAAAATATCCAAGCTGATTAATCCGAAATCGACTCTAAAAATTCGATCCAATTTGACTTGGTCCCTCGATGATTGGGTACAAAAGAAATGTACAGGTAAAATAGCTAAAAAGTGTTTTCTAACAAAGTCTAACTCATCTCTATACCGTTACAGGTAGACACGCATGACAATTACAGAGCAAATAAGTAGCTAATGCATTACGCATTGGTCAAAGGATGAGGCTTACATTTACAAAATCTGTCAGGGAACCTGGTTCCCTTGACACAGGTTAGTAGTTCATCTGTACTCACATGCATAATTTTTAAATGGCTGAAACAATGCCACGTCATTAAATTGTCAGTTCTCTCTTTCCCGCTTTTTGAACCCACATGAAGCGACCCGGCTACCCAAAATTAATACCCATTCCTAACTGGTCCCTCACCCCTATTAAATAACTACTCTCAGAGTTACTCTCATAACTGTTCACATCAAAAAATCCAAAATTCCTCTTTCCAATCTTCTAACCAAACACTCTCCTCTTCCAACATGTCTGACAATCAAGAAACCCAGAATACTCCAAGAGTTGTCCCCACTGAGTCTTAATCTATTGAAGCACCGATGATAGAGCCCGCTCTCCCCACTCCGACTAGTTCAAACCCTAACCCAGAGTCATAACACCCTCTACTTCCTCTCCAACCCAGTCGAGTACAGGTTCTCATCGGAGTCGCAAAACTTCGACTCCCAAGAAATTTGTGGTTCCGACCTCTCCTTTAACCTCGCCGGAAAAAAAAGGTCAAAGAAGTTATAGTGGAGGAAGTAGAAAATCAAGAAGTTTCTAGCCAACTATTGGAGGAAAGATCGGAGAAAGTACAGGGTGTGGTTCATACTAGTGATGAAGCAACAATGACAGCCCTAGACCTTGTTTTTACAGGTAATGCTCTTCTGAAGTTAGTTTGGAGTTACAAGAACAAGAAGCTAAAGAAAATAAGATGTCAATAGCTGCTAATGGAACTCTAGTTGGAGGTTATGAGGTTTTGTCTGAGTCTCAGAGGGAGAAAATGGTGGAGAGGTCGAGGGTAGGGAACTGGTCCTGTCGAAACTTTGGCACCTGACAGTACTACTGGGAACCAATTGAGGGACCTGATCCCTCCACCCAAGAGGAGCCCTCTGCTTCCACTTGGGATAAAACCCCTGGTTCTCCACAAAAACCCCAGGTCAATACTGATCCTACTTCCTCTACTAATTTCTATGCTGAGACATTTAATAATTGTGGTCCATAAGATGCGATCTTTGTCTGAGGAGGAGTATAGTGAAGAAGATTATGATAATGTGGCTCTGGAGAGCTTTATTAGTGCTAGGAGTAGAAAGGCACCTCCCCAGGGGTCAACGTCTAAGAGATCCATCATGAGGTTGCAAAAGAAGGAAGAACTTGAGTCCGTCTTAAGGAAAAGAACAAAAGTAGATTGGTGAAAGATGGAAAGGTTGTCAATGAGAAGGTAGTGGCTTGCACTAGTCGTGAATGTGGATGATAAGGTAGAAGAGGAACCTGATCCCTTGGTTCGTAATTCCTCAAAGAAACTTACTGTTTCAAAGTCCAAGAAGGAGTCACCTGTGAGTGAAAAGGAATTGATGAAGGTTGAGGGTGAACAATCTGGTGAGAAAGAGGATGAGAAAATGGTTGAGGAGTCCAGTAAATCAGCAGAGACAGGCAAGAGTGTAAGAAAATCAGTGAAAAGAAAGGCTGATACTAGTGAGGAACCTGGTTCTTCCAAGAAAATTGAGGTTGATGTAACGACCCGACTGGTCGTTTTGAACGATTGCATCTGGTACGGCAGTTTGAGGTTTCGGGAAGCTTTATAATATGTGTATCGACTTGCGTGCATGATTAAATTCAGTTAACAGACGATTCATAGTCAAATTGGAAGAAGAAAGCTAGTTTTGGAAGCTTAAACGGTGAGAATTTGAGAATGGATCGTGGGTGATCTCAGTAGCTTCGTAAGGCGATTTTGGAATTAGGCGCGATTCCGGATTCAGATTTTGAGGTCCGTAGGGTAATTTGAGGCGTTTCGGCGAAAGTTGAAAAAGTTGAAGTTTGGAAAATGGAGAAGTTTGACCCATAGTTTACTTTTGTGATATCGAGGTTGGAATGCGATTCCGAGTGTTGGAGAAGCTCCATTGTGTCATTTTTTACTTGTCTATAAAATTTGGCATCATTCCGGGTTGATTTAATCGGTTTCGGCACAAGTTTTTGGATTTGGAAGATTTGGAAGTTCGTAGTTCGATTCATGGTGTGATTCTTCGTTTCGACATTGTTTGATGTGATTTGAGACTTCAAGCGAGTCCGTGTTAGGTTATGTCACTTGTTTATGTGTTTGGACGGTGTCCCGGGGGCCTCGGGTGTGTTCCGGGTGGGCTACAGGTCATTTTTCCCTATGTTTGAACTATTGTTCTGCTATCTGGTATTTCCTTCTATGTGATCGCATAGACATAGCCGCGATCGCGTAGTACAATATCAACCTACCATATTTTCTTTCTATGTGATCGCATTGATTTGTTCGTGATCGCGTAGCACAAAATTTGGACAGTAGCATTTTCGTTCTATGTGATTGCATTGATTTGTTCGCAATCGCTTAGCACAAAATTTGGACAGTAGCATTTTCCTTCTATGAGATTGCATTGATTTGTTCGCGATCATGTAGCACAAAATTTGGACAATAGCATTTTCCTTCTATGCGATTGCATTGATTTATTCGTGATCGCGTAGCACACTTTGGGCTAGCAACTATTTCTTCTATGTGATCGCATCTTTTCTCCCGCGATTGCGATGTATGAATACCTAGGCAGTATTTAAATAGCCCATACGTGGCCCCTCTTCATTTTTCCACCATTTTTGAACGAAATTGAATCTTTTGAGGGAGAGTTTTTAAGAAACCAAAGGGGAATCACTTGGAGGTAATATTCTTGACTTCATAACTCTTTTATATATTATTAAAGGTCTAATTAATGGTGAAAAATTAGGGAAATCAGTGCAAAATAGGTAATTAGGGCTTCCGTTTAAGAGACCTTAAAATGGGTATTGAGGGGTCAATTGAACTTCGATTTCAATGTTCTTGATATGTATAGGCTCGAGAGTACGAGAGTTCTGAAAATGTAAATTTTACCCGATTCCGAGGCGTGGTCCTGAGGGGCGTTTCTCAATTATATCCCCTTAAATCGTCTGATGTTGTATTTTTCTTAAAAAGGATTTTCTACTAAGTTTTAAGTTATTAATTCTCATGTTAAAGGTAACAATCCATTCGATGTTGTACTTTAAATTAAAAGGGGTACTTTCTTTACTCAAAGAATTTCCAAAGAAACAACTTTATCTTTTCTCGCCGGCTTTCCTAATTAGCTTAGAAATTGTAATTTTACTTATATTGGGTAAATGGGACTTCTTGGACATATTGAGTGCATTGTACGGACATTATGTATTTTATAGCATGTGGATTTTGTTGTTAAAAGTGAAATGAAAAATATGGGGGCACAAGGTGCCATGTGTGCTGAAGGTTCGAAAGTTGAGATTATGATATGAGAAATTGAGGGTTAAGATGGTCGGGATTGTGTACTAGATATGATGTGATTGATTTAGTTGGCATTGCCTTCTTTATTTGGATACATTCTTACTTGTCTCTGTTCTCGTTATGTCCGTGTTGATTTACTTGGTTATCTTTCGTTACTACATGTGTTCTCCCTTTATTGTTCCTACTGTTTTATTTTGATTTCTCTCCGCTGTTGGTATTACCTCATTATCTTTATCTCGATATTTTATTATCATATCCTGTTCATTTCATTTGACAAGTAGGTGTCTTGAATGTTCATCGTCACTACCCCACCGAGGTTAGTCTTGATACTTACTGGCACTGTCGTAGTATGCTCATACTACATTTCTGTAAATTTTTATGTACAGATCTAGGTATTTGATCGGTAGTAGCTATGCGGGTCGTTGCGATGAAGACTCAAGGTAAACATGCTACAACGTTCGCAGGCCTCGGAGTCACCTTCATTTGTACTTATTTTCATTTGTTCCTTTTGTTTTTGAGTAGTGATGTATTTATTTTATATAACTACTCTTAGAAAGGCTTGTGACTTGTACCTCCAGTTTTGAAAATTATAATTTGTTTAGAGTAATTTAATTTAAAATTAGTAAATATCAATGTTATTTCATTTTATGTTAGGCTTACCTAGTTTAGAGACTAGGTGCCATCACGACTCCTTCGGAGGGATTTTGTTTTGGGTCGTGACAATTTGGTATCAGAGATCTAGGTTCATGGGTGCTATGAGTCACAAGCAGGTTTAGTAGAGTCTTGCGAATCGGTACGGAGACGTCGGTACTTATCTTCGAGAGGCTACATAATTGTTAGGAAATTCCCATTCTTTCATTCCTTATTGTGCTATATTGATTCAGCTCGAAGTATATAATTATGTTCCTTTGCATCCACTCGTGTATAATATTACGCTCTCAGCGTTCCCCATACGCCAGTGGTTCGTGATGCTACAGACGAGCTACGAAGGAGTCAGGGGCGCTTATACATTGCCTCGACGTGTTGTCCATACTGAAGATACAGAGGTATTGAGGTTTATTCAATTGTTTACATGGAGGCACAACGGAAGCGTGGTGGGTATTGATTGAGGATAGTTGGCGGTATTAGAGTACCTTGTGATTTGTGTTGTACGAGCTGTGAAGGTTAGCTTTGCGGATCATCAAATATCATTTCCTATGGCTTTGCACTAAGTGGAGGAGTCCAATAGCTGCATTCAGATTGCAGAGTCAGATTTATATCAGTTTTAGCCTAAGGCATGTGTAAATGTGGTATTGGTAGGTTCCTAGATTTTGGGCATGACAAGGGTCTGATATTTTGCACGAGATATTGTTGGGGCTTGCAGTATTTTTACGTTAATAATGGATCTACATTTCAGCATCAATGGGAGTCGGAGGAACAACTTCAGATTCATAGAAGGTCTATTCAACATAGGTGCCGTGGTTGCGGCAGGATGGGGTGCTTAAGAGGAAATGCAGTGGTTTACAAGCTTCTGGGCTACGTGATTCATGTTAGGATCACCTGTATTTGGGACTTTGATTGGGATTATTGCATATCGACTATCCGAAGAAATGGATCAGCTTTGTGGTGTTGGGTTAGCATAGAAATGAAGTAATTGGTCCTTTGAATGGAAATTCTCTACTAGCATTTGTGGAAGCACTTTTGGATTGGACGAGTTGTGTGGCTCGGTTGAGTTAGGGAGGTGCAGTTTTGATGGCTTAGTTGCGAGCGAGCGGATATTGGAGAGTTCTCGGTGGTTGGCAACGGCTTGAGTTGGTTGTCTCTATGAGCGTAAGGAATATGTGGTGCATTGCGATTTTGTGCTGGATGAATATTTGGAATTAACAGAATGGGGCATTGTTGGCTATCACATGTGAAGAGTGTGAATTTTTTGAAAGGACCTTGAGTTTTGGTTTGCAGGTGCGTGGCTAGTAGCATGGTGATTACTTTGAGGCTTTCGAGGTCCATGTTTTGTTATGCGGCCAGAAATTCTACGTGAGTCCTTCAGCAGAATGATAAGGTGTGAGTGATATATCAGCCATTTGATTTGCGTAGTTGAGTCGAGTATGTAAATTTTGGTATTCCTAAGGTTTGGAGCTAGATGCCCTCATATATGGACTATTTCCTCTTTGCAGATTTTGAAGAAATGTTAAGAATGGGATGATTAATAACATGTATTATTGACAAGTTGTTGTGGATCCTTTTGAAACATATTTATCTAATTGGTAAGGATCAATATTTGGTTGAGGTGTGAAAGCTCAATGAGAATATGTATCTCGTATCAGGTTGAGTTTGTGTGCTCCTATGAGATTGCCATTTTGGATATGTTATCAGGCAGAATGAATATTATTTGTGCCTCTGGCCTATGTTATGTGCTTCTCTCTTATGTTGTGATGAGCCGTGAGGCGGTATGATTATTCTCTACGCATATTGTAATTCTGTTCAAGCCTTATTGTGGGTGAGATAGCCCTCGTGATGTTAATTGCTCATTGCACCTTAGTTTTACTTGTTTCTTTTATGTCTTATTACTTCTATTCACTTTTTCCCACAATTTTATTTAAGCACTTTGTTGTACTTGATATCAGTATTCATATGATCAATGAGCCCGAGCATTTTGGCTCGATGAGTATTTGGGAGCGGGTTGCACGCCGCAGCGGATGTTATGTGGGATACCCTTTCCTTGTGTTTATCTGGTGTTGTGTTTTTCCTCTGTGGGACAAATTGATAAAATTATTATACTTTTAATGTTACACACGTTGTACTTGTTAGATAATTCTTATACCTTTCTTTCCTTTATTTGTGCTACATAATTGAGTCATTGATGGGTTGGTGTACATACTGTGTAGTGTGAGAATCTGTGAGGTTCCATGATGAGCAGTTAGTTGGGTTGCTTGTGTTGGCTGAGATAAGGTTCTTAGACCTGAGATTAGTACTATGGTATTGGGAGTGAGGAGCGTTTGGAAGTATGAGGTTGTTTCTGCTAAGAGTTGGTTAATGGCTATTGGCGGGCAATGGAGTTTCTTGGCTTGTTGACTTCTCGAGCGACTATGAGCTTCCACATGTTTCTTTATCATGGGTAGTGTTGTGGAAGTCCGAAACAAGGTTGTATTCAATGTGAAGTGTATTACCGACATCTAGAGTGTTATTTTAGCAGCTATGATGGTCAGAGGTTATTGCTTCGAGTATTTGGGCTACGTGAATCAGTAGGATTGTACTCTGGGTTGGAATTTTTGGTTTGATTCAGCTTCTTCGGGTGTATTCAGTGTGATGATGGGGAATTCGGATCCTATGATGAATTTCAGATGTTGAAGTTTGGGTTATGTACTAAGGTTATGGACTAAGGAGAAGATGTGAGCTTCAATTAAGTGGCATTGTCAGTCCTGCATGGGTTAGGTGATGCGGAAACACCCCTGGGTGTATGTATGAGGAGCTCATGCAGTGGTTCAATGGCTTTGGAACGACTCCGGGCATGTCCGAGGACGAATGTATGTTCAAGTGGAGGAGGATGTAACTGCCCGACTGGTCGTTTTGAACAAATGCATCCGGTTCGGCAGTTTAAGGTCTCGAGCAGCTTCATAATATGTGTATCAACTTGCGTGCATAGTTAAATTCAGTTAACATATGACTTAGAGTCAAATTGGAAGAAGGAAACTAATTTTGGAAGCTTAAACGGTGAAAATTTGATCGGAATTGGACTTTTGAATAAAAGGCCCCGGAATGGATCGTGGGTGATCTCAAAAGCTTCGTATGGTCATTTTGGACTTAGGCGCATGTCCGGATTCGAATTTGGAGTTCCGTAGGGTAATTTGAGGCGTTTCGGCGAAAGTTGGAAAAGTTGAAGTTTGAAAAATGGAGAAGTTTGACCCATAGTTGACTTTTCTGATATCGGGGTGGGAATGCGATTCTGAGAGTTTGAGCAGCTCAATTATGTCATTTTGGACTTGTCTGAAAAATTTGGCATAATTTCGGGTTGATTTGATCGGTTTCGGCACAAGTTTTTGAATTTGGAAGATTTGGAAGTTCATAATTCGATTCATGGTGTGATTCGTCATTTTGGCATTGTTTGATGTGATTTGAGACATCGAACGAGTCCATGTTAGGTTATGTGACTTGTTTATGTGTTTGGACGGGGTCCCAGGCCGGGGGCCTCGGGTGTGTTCCGGGTGGGCTACGGTCATTTTTCCCTATGTTTGAACTGTTGTTCTGCTATCTAGTATTTCCTTCTATGCGATCGCATAGGCATAACCGCGATCGCATAGTACAATATCAACCTGCCATATTTTCCTTCTATGCGATCGCATTGATCTGTTTGCGATCGCATAGCACAAAATTTGGACAGTAGCATTTTCCTTATCTGCGATTGCATTGATTTGTTCGCGATTGCGTAGCACAAAATTTGGACAGTAGTATTTTCCTTCCATGCAATTGCATTGATTTGTTCGCGATCGTGTAGCACAAAATTTGGACAGTAGCATTTTCCTTCTATGTGATTGCATTGATTTGTTCGCAATCACGTAGCACAAAATTGAGACAATAGCATTTTCCTTCTATGCGATTGCGTTATTCGCGATCGCATAGCAAACTTTGGTCCAACAACTATTTCTTCTATGTGATCGCATCTCTGCTGCCGCGATCGCGATATACAAATACCTAGGCAGTATTTAAATAGCCCATCCGCGACTCTTATTAATTTTTCCACCATTTCTGAACGGAATTGAAGCTTTTAAGGGATATTTTTGAAGAAACCAAAGGGGAATCACATGTAGGTAATATTCTTGACTTCATAACTCTTTTATATGTGATTAAAGGTCTAATTAGTGGTGAAAAATTAGGAAAATCAGTGCAAAATGGGTAATTAGGGCTTGAGATTAAGAGACCTTAAAATGGGTATTAGAGGGATCAATTGAACTCCGATTTCAATGTTCTTGATATCTATAGATTCTTAAGAGTACGAGGGTTCTGAAAATGTAAATTTTACCCAATTCCGAGGCATGTGCCCGAGGGACATTTTGGTTATTTTACCTAATTTCGCATATTAGATTAGAATTTGTTTGTAGAATCAATTACTTGAAGTGTTATTTACATTATGCAATTAAATTGGATAGATTTGGACCATTTGGAGTTGAGTACTCGTGACAAGAACGTCATTTCGGGTTGATTTTGAGTCGTTTCGAGGTAAGTATCTTGCCTAACCTTGTGTGGGGGACTTCCTCTTAGGAATTGAGTCTTCTATGCTAATTGTAGTCCATGCATGCGAGGTGAAGAGTGTGTGCTCGGACTTATTTGTTGAAAATTTACCTATAGGGTTCTTAGGTCCTTATGTGTAAAGTATCCCGTTATGATTGAGTTTCTTAGTATCTTAAATTTCCTCTATATGCTCCATATGGCATTATTAGCTTTCCTCTAATTCATACGTGTTACATTGACCCTTATTTACCTTAATTGAAGTGATTACCTTCCTTATTGTTTTGATACTTCTTGATTGTGAGTTCCTCTATAACTTCATGCAAATAGGTTACATTCCAATTATTGTTGTTACTGGTGTAATTATCACGTGCTTATTATGTCTTGTTGTTTAGTTGAGGTTTCATTGTGAAGTTTATTATTGGTACAAGTTTGGTTATAGCTGATTCCCTTGCCAGGACGTGTTTATTCTTGTTGTTGACTCCCTTGTGGGG
The DNA here is from genome assembly GCA_026770625.1 of Nicotiana glauca. Lineage (NCBI taxonomy): Eukaryota > Viridiplantae > Streptophyta > Magnoliopsida > Solanales > Solanaceae > Nicotiana > Nicotiana glauca. Next base: position 34,905 of record MU768387.1, read on the forward strand.
ATATTGTTGTTTTCTTATTATTCCCTTGCCGGGATTCTTTTGTGATCGGTGTTGATTTGTATATTGGGATGGGGTTGCACGCCACAACAATTATATATGGATCGGGTTGCATGCTGCAACAATATTATATGATTTGGATCGGGTTGCACGCCGCAATAATATTATATGATTTGGATTGGGTTGCACGCCACAACATCACTATATGATTTGGATCGGGTTACACGCCGCAACAGTACTATATGATTGGGATCGGGTTGCACGCTGCAACAAGAAAGAATAAAAGTGAATATTGATTCTTATGGTGAGAACGAGAGTAAAAGCACGAAGGGTGATGCCGTGCATTTTCTGTTGTTGTGTTTATTTGTTGTTATCAATTCAAATGTTTAAACTGTTTAATTCCTTTATTGTTGTAATCCTTTGTGTTAGAACCCACAATGTTTTCAATACCTCACCGTATATATATATATATATATATATATATATATATATATATATATATATAGACACACACACGTTCCAATACTTCAAACTTCAATAATTGTTATATCCTTAATTCAATTAGTCTCTCAATTATATCCCTTTAAACCGTCTGATGTTGTATTTTTCTTAAAAAGGAATTTCTACTAAGTTTTAAGTTGTTAACTCTCATGTTAAAGGGAACAATCCATTCGATGTTGTATTTTAAATTAAAAGGGGTACTTTCTTTACTCAAAGGATTTTTCAAAGAAACAACTTCATCTTTTCTCGCTGGCTTTCCTAATTAGCTTAGAAATTATAATTTTACTTATATTGGGTAAATGAGACTTCTTGGACATATCGAGTGCATTGTACGGACATTATGTATTCTATAGCATATGGATTTTTTTGTTAAAAGTGAAATGGAAAAATATGGGGGTACAAGGTGCCATGTGTGCTGAACGTTCGGAAGTTGAGATTATGATATGAAAAATCGAGGGTTGAGATGGTCGGGATTGTGTACTAGACATGATGTGATTGATTTAGTTGGCATTGCCTTCTTGATTTAGATACATTCTTACTTGTCTCTGTTCTCGTTATATCAGTGTTGATTTACTTGGTTATCTAATTTACTTGGTTATTGTTCGTTACTACCCGTGTTCTCCCTTTATTGTTCCTACTGTTTGTATTTTGATTTCTCTCCGCTGTTGGTATTACCTTGTTATCTTTAGCTTGATATTTTATTATCATATTCTGTTCATTTCATTTGACTAGTAGGTATCTTGACTGTTCCTCGTCACTACCCCACCGAGGTTAGTCTTGATACTTACTGGGCATCGCCGTTGTATGCTCATACTATACTTCTATATATTTTTGTGTACAGATATAGGTATTTGATCGGTAGTAGCTATGCGGGTCGTTGCGGTGGATACTCAAGGTAAACCTACTATAGCATTCACAGGCCTCAGAGTCACCTTCATTTATACTTATTTTCATTTGTTCCTTTTGTTTCGGAGCAGTGATGTATTTATTTTGTATAACTACTCTTAAAAAGGTTTGTGACTTGTACCACCAGCTTTGAAAATTATAATTTGTTCAGAGTAATTTAATATAAAATTAGTAAATATCAATATTATTTCATTTTATGTTAGCCTTACCTAGTTTAGATACTAGGTGCCATCACGACTCCTTCGGAGGAATTTTTTGTTTGGGTCGTGACAGTTGGTGATACCCGGGATGCTGGCAAGGAAAAATTGAAAAACCAAAAGGTGATGTTGGGCCGTACATAAAGGAGGATGAAGGCAAGGAATGCCATTCGGGAAGGACCTGATTCCAGCAGCTCTCAAAGCACGGAGGTTGCCCGTCTGACAAGAGAAAATGCTAACCTCAGGAAATGGGTTGAGGACCTGAAGGAGAGACTGCTCAACGAACAGGTGTCATCTAATGCTAGAATGGACATCTTTCTTAGAACCCCTGCCTCTTCATTTGGGCCTTCTCCTTCTAGTGTTCCCTAAATAGTGTCCCTTTCCCAAGTGTCAAGTTCTGATGATGTTTATGACTGGTACTCTTGTTTTTACTGTTTTTATTTTGTGAATGCATTAGCAACAATGGAACTACTCTCTGTTTAAATATCCAAATATTAATGAAAGCTTTATCCTTTTGCTATGTATGCATTGTTCTTATGCTTTGTTTTTAGTCATGTTTGTGTGCACACATGTGGCATGAGTTAACAAAGTTGGACTTTTTTTTGCTTAATGCTTGCTACTGGTCTTTTATGATGCCAAAAAGGGGGGAAATAATTGAGGGGGAACAAGTTGGGGAACGGATTCAGCGGGAATATAGGAAATGCGAAGTCATTCTGGATCTTAGGGGGAACTTGAATTATAAGTTTGTCATCATCAAAAAGGGGGAATTTGATAGGTTATATGTGTATCCTTATTATGTTTTGATGATCTAACAAATTTACTGTTAAAGAATCAGATACGAAACCTGTTACATATCTTCAAGAACTCAAGATCAACAAGTCTCCAGTTGGGAACACTATTCAACTTTTCAGAGTCAAAGGAACAACAGAGGTAATAGATAGCTACCAGTCACCATGATGATTGTACAAGTCAACTCTTTATAGCTGTAAATGATAACAACTAGGTCGGGAATCCAAACTAGAGTAAGAATTTGAGAAGTAAATGCGGAAGCAATAACAACAGGAATTGAACAACTAGAATTAAAGAGACGAAAATATGGGAAATATTCAAGGAAAGAATTCCAAGAACTTTC
>MU768387.1:42591-64937 GCA_026770625.1 Nicotiana glauca
TGATTTGGGTGACCAAATCTTCCTCCTCTTGGACTTCAATTTGAGCTACCAAATAATTGTAAAACTTAGACAATTCTTCTCCTTTAGGCATGAGCACTTTCTCCATAGTTAGAAGCTTCTTTATTTGCCATTGAAGTCTAGCAACCTTAGTCTGCAATTCCTTAGCTTGAGATCTTGTAAATGGCCTTCTTGGAGCTTCCAAAACTCTATCCTTATCAGTGATGCTATCAGTAAAATTGCTGCATGTACAAGCTACAGTGCAACAGTCAACTTTATCGGAATTGCCCTTTACTTAACTTGCTTACATCATTCATGTGATGTCACAATGAATTATTAGCATCAAGCAAGGCAAAAAAAATCACTTGCACATTCAAGAACTCATCAAGCATTCTCACAAGTCTGTGCCAATCCGGCAAGTGATTCTCAAGGGAATCAAGAACGAAGAACAACATAACCAAGGACCAGTTCCATGTATTGAAGTTATTACATGTCCTTAGTTGTGTTGTACCTTTGTTAAAGCACTTCAATAATGATTGATCATCAAGATAAAGATTCTCAAGTGCATCAAGAACAAAGAACAACACTACTACGGACCAATTTCCCATATCAAGTTATTGTATGTCCTTAGTTGAGTTGTATCTTTGTAAAAGCTCTTACTTGTAATTCTTACTTAGCTTACTTAGAAGCATTGTGTAGGAAACTCTTTTTAAATCATAAACCATTGTGTTTGTGTCTTGGCTAGAGTTAGTCGAGTTGTAAATTCTTTGTAATAGAGTTATTACAAAGTGGCTTGTAATAGGATTGTTACAAGTTAGTGAAGGATTAAGAGGTTAGTTCCTAGGTTAAAATAGGTTGTAATCTAAAAATTTGCTCAGTAGTGAAGTTGAAATCCTACAAGGGTAGGTCGTGATTTTTGATTTTGTGAGCTGGGAATTTTTCACGTAAAATTGCTCTATGTCATTTACTTACTGCAATGTGCGTGCGATATGTGGAAACTAATAGTGAACTTGGTTCTCTATATAGTTTGGTGGACCCTTAGTTTCTATCCGGAAAAAAAAAACAGCTCTTAAATACAGTTGTGTGATTGTAAAGTAATTAGTCCATGTTATTGTATCAATTTTTTCTCATTGCTTCGAATAGTATATGATACTATATGTTCTCTCCCTTAGCCTCAGGTATTCCCTCAATTTCGAATATCGTGTTTGGGTTCTATTATTTGCTTTAAGAAAATATAAAAGGTACCTTTGTGCTCTTACAATGTTATTACTTTCTAAAACAAAATAATATTTTCAATCTACAATGCGTGATAACATGAATACTATAGTGTTTCAAAAAATTTCTGTTGGTAGCATTCTGTAGACTGGTGACCTCCCTAAAGCTTAAGTAGGAACATCCGATTCTGATTGATCACAATTTGTGGATATACGTAGATAAACGTCTTAGAAATTCATAAAGAAACATAGAACTTTATTTGAGAAGTTAGGGAGAAAATGGACATTTTACTTATCATTTACGTGGATACTCTTGATTCTTGAGTTTGACCAACAACTAAAACGCTAATCCAGGGGAAAAGAGAGAAATCATGGATTGACCCTTAACTCTAATTTAAAACCTTTACCTTTATTTAACTATAGAAATTATGGATTGACCCCTAACTCTAATTTAAAACCTTTACATTTATTTAACTATTCAAATTTAATTGTGTTGTTTCCTTCTCAAACTAGTTTGTAAGAACAATTTTATATTTTCGTCTACTACTACTAATACAACAAAAAGTTGATTAATATTTTAGACTTCGTACTAAATTAATGCAGGGACTAGAAAAACAGCTGGATAATAAAAAAGATAAATTACACATTCAATAATCTTTTTTTGTGTGTGTGATGAGGGGGTGGACATTAAAGGGAGATAATGATGAACAGTTTTGGCCCTTGGGCATTCACATATTTGAGAACCAAATGACACAAATACTTAACCAAAGTGGGAATGAGAGATGACAATCAACAATGGAAGAAAGAGGGATAAATTGCGAATAATACAACTTTGAAAAGATTAATATTGAAATTCCTGATCCTTACAGTAACATTATGCAGATATACTGGAAGTACATACGACAAATAACTAAAATAGGAAAATAAAGAAAAAAAGATATATGCTGTTAGTTTGCTATTGGTGTGTATGTATATATGAGAAAGTAGCAGTATTAAGTTTTAAGCATCCTGAATGGAATTAGCAATAATTGGGTATCACAGGAACACAAAGTCCAACCAACTGCAGTAAATTATTAATCATATATAAAATTATAGATTCGACAACGGAGGAAAAGACCGCTAAAATCTACCATGGACAATGGTAGTTTTTAGCTTTTATGCAATTAGAATAGGATAAAGATCTTGGTCCGTAATCTACTATAGGGGTGTACATAGGTCGGGTTGGTTCAGATTTTTCAATTACCAAACCAAACCAATAGTGTCGGATTTTTAAATCTATAAACCAAACCAAACCAACGAAGTCGGGTTTTTTAATCTCGGGTTTTCTCGGGTTTTTTGTGTTTTCGGGTTTTTTTTTTCCCGATAAGTCTTCATACCACAAATATATAACTTGTGCTCCATATATTTCTCTAGTCCTACAAGGATACAACTATATAATGTATTTTTCAAGAAAATAATACAATAATATGAGATGAATCATAGCATTGCACTAAATTATTCAATAACAAAAATACTAAAATTCATAAAGAAAATATAACTAAGTAATAAGCCATAATAAATATTAACATAATCTAAAAGTACTATATAAGTCATGCTAAAATAAGTACAAGTGTACAACTATAAGTATATTAGTTACACAACTAAGAAAAAATAAACTAAGTTATGCATTTTCAATATAAACAATGCAAAACTAAAAAATAGATATCCAACACTATTGTCATTTCAAGTGTTGAATTGAATTTTCTTTGTTAGCATTAGTATTGATGTGAAGTTTATTTGATTTACTACCTTTATGAACTATAAAATTTATTGAACCCTTGAATGTTAATTCCAAACTTGAAATAATATGTTTAAAGATAAAACTATGAAAAAGTTTAAGAAATATTTATGAATTGTATTAAAAATAAATATTTATATGTATAAAATATTTGTAAAAATTGAATAAATGTAATATCGGGTTGATTTGGTTTCGGTTTGACTTTTTTTAGTTAAAACCAAACCAAACCAATTATGGTCGGGTTATTTTTTCCAACACCAAACCAAATCAAACCAACCCATGATCGAATTTTTTTTTCCGGTTTGACTCGAATTAGCGGTTTGGTGCGGTTTATCGATTTTCTTTGTACACCCCTAATCTACGATATACAGTCAAACTTTTCTATAACAACATCCTTACATAATAACACTTTATTATAAAAGCTACGTTTTTTCGAAAACCAACTTCATATTCTGTTTTTTCTATAACATTTAAAAATATCTAGAACAAACGAAAGTGTTATAAGGAGGTTTGGTGGTACACGAAATCCCCTTGTTGAACGTGGCCACCTCTTTTAAGCAATTCCCGGAAAGAATTAAGAAGGCAGCTTTGTTAACATTTTCAAGACCTCTACTTTATACCAGAATAAGTATCTTCGCAGAAAGTGATTTTGATTCGTGCCATGGCTCTTGTTGTCTACTGGTGTAGTAAGAAAGAAAAAGGAAGAAAAAAAAGACAGGCTTGATTGGAAAATATTGCTCCTGTCGTTGCAGAGAATAAAAGGGTCTAGGTAGAGGGGCCTCATTTTCCCTCAAAATTCAAACTTGTCCACTACCAAAGAAATCCTTAAAAAGCTAATCTTTGACTTTATCGACCAAATGTAATTGTTGCTTCATTTTGGTATTACCTGATAAATCAATCCTTATGCCTCAATTCCAAATTAGTTGTATCAACTTTATGATTCAACTATATCTATTCGTTCAAATGATATTCGTGTCGTAATTAGTTATTTTTACGTTGTCAATCAACCTACCGTATCCACACTCTGTAGCCAGGCATCCGACCAAGCATAAATATATGAGCTAGCTCACACTCAACTCATTAAGGTTCTTCAGACTTTCGCTTTTGGAACCAAACAAAAACATGATTAAGAACACCAACATAAAGCCCCTGAGGAGATCAGGGACATCTCTAGTAGCAATGAAAAGATTCAATAATACCTCTTCGTTCTCGTTGACACAAGCTCCACTCTCAGCTGCCTCTGCTCATTCCTCGGCTGCAAAGACCAAGGGTGGTAACCAGCCATCTCCCACTCCAACCTACATAGAGTTCCCAACATCGCCCCAGCCACCTGATGATCACAACGGGTTTCATGCTAATCACAATGGAACCATTGTTCATCATACTCACTCAAAGCACCCACTTGCTGAGATTACTCTCTCAGAACTATTTACTTGCTCCGGTTGCAAGGAGTTTGGCGCTGGCCGCAGGTATGCATGCCAAGATTGTGATTTTCAGCTTCATCACTTTTGTGCCTTATCTCCACCCTCTCTTAAGGCTCATCCTTTCCATGGCCAACACCAACTCGTCTTCCATGCTAAACCTAAACAAGGTACGCATGCTTCCTAAACAAAGTGGTACATTATTTGTTAAGATACATGCTTGTAAAAGCTTAAATGCATTATATATTCTTTGGTATACTTTTCTCATCCCCAGAATTCCATTTCTTCTTTTCCTAAATAAATCAGTTAAAGCTGGAATAACGTGGCCAAGGTGTGATGTCTGCGGCAAATCCACCAAAGGGTTCACATTTAGATGCAGAGTCAACTCCTGCAATTTCCAAATGCATCCATGTTGTGCCATGCTTTCCACCGAGGTTAAACTTCCCATTCACCCACACCCACTTAAAGTCTTACCACCAGGAAATGCTTTATCAGGTGGTAATGATCAATCAGGAATGGTCTGCGGTGCGTGCAAGAAGAAAAGATCATCAGGTCGAGTGTACAGCTGCACAGTCTGTGACTACCATCTTCATGCAATGTGTGCTAAATCCATGATCAACGGCCTCCAAGAATATGGAATCAAGCCTCCTGAAAAGCCCAATGTGCTTGGGACTGCTGCTCGTCTTGCTTCTCAAGTTGTTATTGAATTTATTGGAGGTCTTATTGAAGGATTAGGAGAAGGGGTCGGAGAAGCTCTGGTTCAGAACATCGGGAGAGGAAGGAGAAGCACTAGCAGAAGAAGGATTGCGTGATAGGGAGGCCCCTTAATTATCTCCCAATTAATATTTCCAAACCCCTTTCCCTTCACTCAAGAAAGTGGGAAAAAATGCAAATTAAAAATTCCTTAATATTCTTCTTAAAGGACTTGGAAAAAATAATTCATTAAATTGTTTAGTAAGTTAACTTATTGAAACTTTCAAGTGATACAGAAAGAGCAAATTTCTACATATTACAAAAAGGATGCGTGCCACACATGTAAAAGAAGTATATTTTCTTCCCTATCATTTACATCACATCATAAACAGAAGCTATATGGTTAATTCCAGAAGAGTCTTTTCTATACCCCATTACAAACAAGATCATATAAGGTTAGATACGGACAACCTCGAATACTCTTCTGGTGCAAAATGTTTTTACCTTTTCAATGTACGATGTTGTTTTTAGAAGATAGTTTAGATAAACTAGGGAGCTCATGTATTACAATACAAATAAGACAAAACAAATATAGCTGGCTGTCAACTTGGGTAAGTGAACTCTAAAATATCTAGAGAGACTTTAGAAGAGAGAGCAAGTTATTGTGAAATGGATCTGAAATATGCTCCAGAAGGTTTTGCACAGGGCCTTTACCTGTAAGAGCCGCTTGGACATAAAAGCCTAACCAGGCAACCATAGCAAGGCGACCATTTTTTATTTCTTTCACCTTTAGCTCTTCAAAAGCCATTGGATCTTCAGAGAGATTTAGTGGATCAAAAAGAACACCTCCAGGATAATTGATATCACCAGGCAGGTAAATCCCTAGGGGTTCCAAAGCCTCAATCCCACAATATCTTGCATATTCTGGTCCAACCTATGCACCCAAAAAGTATGAAAAGAACAGGCAATTACAAGGCAAGAAGAAAGTCAAGTCACATTCCCCATTAGTAATGTGAAAAAAGCCACTTCTCAAGTCCAGTTCCTACAGATAGTGGTTTCTTCTGAGTAGAAATTTCCAAACTATCAACTATAAAAATTTATTGTCCTTTATATTCTTCCCTAGGCGTGGGATTATCTCCATGAAAATTGTTTCAACATGTTCACCAGCTATGGCAAACATGTAAGTATCCGATCCAATATGTCATCAGGCACTCGGATCTAGGATTTTAAGGGAAATGAGTAGCAAATTGTTCCTTGATTGCAAAAACAGTGACATATTCAATTGGAACTAAAGATCAACATTTCTCCTTTATGTCAACGCAGCATTAAAAGCTTTCAACAGAATCTTCACTCTCTCAACCAGCTAAATTGGTTGAGACTGGCGCATTTATATTATCATGACAAATATGGCAGAAGAAAGCAGCGATTCATCAATCATTTTAGCCAATCAAGTATCAGCTGTATGAATGAAATTTGAACATGAAGCTATAATGTACTTCCCTTTCTAGAAAGAGCTTGATCTATAGGGTTGATATCTTAATCTTGGAGAATAGTAACATGAGCCAAAAGCTCAGATTACCTTCGGCTCATAGATTCACTGTACTCTCAATCATCTCCTTGACAGCAAAATGCCTACCTTTTAACACATTGAGTGCATAGCAAAACAGACTGCACCTTCGACATGAAGAATTAAGATAGCCAGAAAACCTTTTTTCCACTCAAACTTTCATCCACAAAGCTGGGTCTAGCAATGTGAAGCAGGATCTTCGAGGTAATCTGAAACACTATAGTTCAAAACATATATTGACCAATGCCTAAAGAAGGATAAAAGGAGCCAAGAGATTACATCTAAGTTTAAAAAATGAACCTAGGCAACCAGAAAACAGATATTGAAAAGAAAATAAGACACCACCGATACCCCTTGCCAGATAAGAGTCTATAAACTTCTACTATCAGAGATATAGAAAGGTTCAACCACCAGAAACCGCCAATTATTGCATTGAGGCCGATCTCTATCATTCTTCCTCACTTAGGGTTTGATAAAATCTTGTGTCATATATGCCTTGGTAGATAAGATTGCGCAAAGTTTCACGTGGATAAAGACTTCGGATGGAGTAGTGCACACAATTAACTACTCTTTGTGTCCCATATCCAACAACACCACAACAACAAAAAAAAACGGTGAAATCCCACAAGGGGTCTGGGATCTGGGATGTGTCCCATTTCCAAGTATCACGCTTTTACTAGACAGGGCAGTTGAGGTCAGAAGTAATTACTGTATATAACTTGAAGTAGACCTTAAAAAAGTTGATTTCAAACTAAACCTTAAAAGAGTTTAACTGATTTAGTTTAAAAGCAAATCCCATATTACTATTTAAATAAATAAGTTGTTGCAAAAGCATTGTAGGGAGTCCATCTCGAGAAGAGGAAACGTTTTTGGAACAATCGAAACAGAAATTAGGAAAATTACCTTAGACTGGAGTATTATGCGTATTAAAAGGTTTTCATGAATGAACAGAATTATCTAAACCGAACTTCTATTCCTGGCAGCCAGCTGCGGACTTGCAGTGCAGTAAATTGAGAACGCCACTGATAAGCATTAGGCATCAAAACTGTTACTAGAAAGATACACACAGAGCAAGTATTTATACTCACCATCAAAAGGGCTTGGCAAATGGCTATGACAATGACTCCTTGACTTCCAGCTAAATGGAGTCCAGGGATCCCTAGGTAGTCAAGTGTATCTCCCTGGAAAAAGATGGGGAGCAGTAAATAAGAGAAAAGGCACACGCCATAAGTTCTGGATACTGAATTCATCAGGTCATTAGGGGTTCAATAATCCAATGGATATTTGATAAAATAGCGAGCAATCACCAGAATCAGGTCCCAGTCCCACAGATATATCTCAGTACAAAACAATGATATGCACAAATTAGATTAGCAAAAGTTTGTCCATGCTTAAGGCACAAAACAGACACCTCAATTTTGCCAAATGCCAATTTATATAAAGGTGGATGATACATATTAATTATTGCAATGAATACTTAAATGTTAACCACTAAAATTCCTTGAACTTGAACAGAATTATAAAGCTAAATTTTCTATACTTGCTAGAACAAAACTCCTGTGAGATCTCTTTAAATTATGTTACTCATAACCCAGAACAAGGCAGCGTTGAATAATAATTTTGCCAAGAATAGCAATCTCCAGCGGACCTTTGGCTCATCATATAACAAAACCATTCCATACAAATAGTTGGGAAGACATTAAGGTGCTTTTTGGAATATGTTACTCTAGTTGTTATCTTACGTGTTGCATGATTATATCATTGTCTAGTCATCTGATTCTCACCTACTTGCACATTTGACATGAGTTGTTTGGGACGACATACAAAGGTCCTTTAACTGGGGAGGGAGTTTGGTCCTAGTATGCCACACCTAATACAAGTCAGACACAACCACAATCTCATTCTTTGTTATAGTATTTTTACAATGGAAAATTCCCAGTATAGTTTTGCTACTTCTGTGATATATATAAACTGTAGATTCAATAGGTTAACTTTTAAATAACTTAGTGCCTTCAGTTATCACTTTCCTTTTTTCTGGTACTCCTCCTCATCTCCTTCCTTCAGACTCTTCTCCTCACCTATTCTCCTGTTTTCCCATTTCCCTAGCTTCTAATGAAATTCTTCATCCTCTCCTCCTCTTCTCTACTTCACGCACCCTTCCCATTGTTCTTTCAACTACCGCTTCTTCTTTTTTATTCCACCTTGTAATTTATTTCTAACTAGCTCAAATTTCCACTCCCATATTTCACTATTATGTCCATCTCTCTCCTTTCTCTGCTCTGCTCCTTTCCCCTTTTAGTTCCGCACAGCTGCTTCCAGCCACTTATACTTTCATATGACAAACCTTATGCTTATCTCCTCCTCCACCTCTTTCAGTTCCTTGCTTTGCTATCCTTCTCTAATATCATCTCCACTCTCTTATATTCTTCCTTCTCGTCCATATTATTCTCGCGACTGCTGCAGCTAACTCCTCTTTAACCTACCGTCTTCTTTTCCATCTTACTCACGCTAAGCAGGTTTTTAACCTTCATCCCTTCTCTATTTTTTACCAATACATATATTGTTCCCCCCACCCCCACCTCCACCCCCAAGGGGTCAACTGTATGAATCCTCTATATTAGTGCTGCTCTATTTGAACATTTCCATTAAAAGGCTATCTGTATTTATAGATCTGAGCCCCAGGAAAACTGCTTATATACCCTTCCCATGAAGAAGTCAGCAGTGGCTGCTAATTGAGCTAAAAACTTTAAGCTACCAACTAAATCATCGCATTAAATGAAAGATACCACCATAAGTAACTATAAGCCCCCAGCAGAAGAAAGATGGTTTATCCTTTCAGCAGTCAAAATAAGAAGTGCATGATAAGTAGCGAGAAGTGTACCCAAACTTGTAAAGAGAAATTTGGCTTGGACCATTTGAGTACAATAAACTAAAGGAAACCTTAGACTATTTGGAGAAAAAGACAAGTAAAGAGTCTAACAACTGTTTCATCGCTAAACATTGTGTAAAATATGTTACAACTACCAGAATTACACTTTGCATCACACTTTAGCAAATTGTTTGTAGGAGAAAGGGTGATCATTTGGTCCTTAATTTAGCAGGCCAAAGCTTAATCATGGGGGTATCGGGACTCTTAATAATAGCTAATGATAGCATCACCTGTTAACCTAGGGAAGTCTAGCAACAGCAGATACATAAAAGATACCAACCTTAAGCTTTGAATATCCCACACGCCACCAAACAGGTTCCACAAACTGAAAGAGTCCTGTCAGGTTTAACAGTTCTGGAATCAAAGCACCAAGAGCAGCCAGCATAGCCCACCGGGCGTGTAATAATTCGTAACTGTGAAGCAACCATGACAACTGAAATTAGTTCCAAGAGCAATTTAACAGAGCTTCTCCATGGTTACTGAACAAGAATAGTCTGTGTGAGTGTGTGTTTATTGATATTTCAAGAATGCCAAAAGGTTATAAATCGAGAACTCTGCTAAACATCCACGCTGGAAAATATTCAATCTCTCATCTCAAACATGTATGGAAGTGGACAACTTTCATGTCTATGCATGGCCCTAAATCCTTATCACATAAAAATTTGGAAACTCTTTTGCCCCTTCCCCACAAATAACAATCTCTAACATGTTTTGGCTACAATTTTTTCTCAAGAAAAATGTCTACTTTATTTCGACTAAAAGAGGGTAGGAAATACTATCATGGATATTTCTTAATAGCTTATTGAAAACACTGATGGTTGCTCTGATAGTAAGCACCCTCCATTTCCAACCAAGAGGTTGTGAGTTCGAATCACCCCCAAACTCCAAGAGCAAGGTGGGGAGTTCTTGGAGAGAAGGTTGCCGAGGGTCTACCAAAAACAGCCTCTCTATCCCAAGATTAGGTGTAAGGTCTGCGTACACACAACCCTCCCCAGACCCCACTAGTGGGATTATACTATGTTTTTTTTGTTGTTGTTGTTGTTGTTGTTGTTGTTGTTTTTGAAAGCACTGACAATGTTCATTTCTTTAATGGGAAGCTAAGAGTAAAAGGTCAAAATTCAACTTATGAAATATGCTGCTGCTCTTGTTGATAAAAATACTGTATCATCAGTATCTACTCGAAACAAAAGCAATTCCAAACCAACTAATAGAAGCAAAAGGCTAATTCTATACTTAAAGTACTTCTGGAGGGCCACGGGATCCTTGCTCAACCCCGAGATGTCAAATGCATAGTCCCCCGGTAGCTCCCCGGTAAGATAAGCAGGGTAGTCATAAGAAATTGGACCAAGCCAGCGGGGGCGATCTTCTCCATACCAGATACTGCAAAGTACAGATAATAGATTTACAGGTTGGTGAATTCCTTGCAGTTGTAAAAACAAAGTGGATATGTATCTAATGTTGACAGACAAAAAATTTTAAGCATGGGCAGAGAGATTTATACAGTATAATCTAACAAAAGTTTGGTTATCATAGTCCTGAAAAGTACACGGCTGGACGCAGTAAATGTACTACTGTCACATTTAAGAAAGTCTGCATCTTCCTTTTCAAGGTTTTCTCCACCATATTGTACTATGCTTTTAATACAGTTGATAATTCACTGAAATAACTCTTGGCAAAATAAGAGCCTGTTTGACTTAGCTGATTTAGAATAGTTGATAAGCATTAGATGCTGAAAAGCATTTTAAATGTTGAAGCTGATTTAAAAAATAAGCAGTTACGTGTTTGGATAAAAGTGCTGAAAATTAATAATAAGCAGCCGAATAACTGGGTATACCAAGATTTTTGTTTTAAAAGAAGTATTTTAGAGATAGAATAGTAAATATTTTGGTCAAAAGTGTGAAATTTGATAAGTTGGGCGAAACCAACTTATAGCTTTTGGCTTCTTTTTGGCCCATAAGCACTTAAATTATAATAAAAACGGTGTAAGCCAAAAAGTTCTTCTGAGTCGGTTTGACCCGCTTATAAACCAAACCTGAGTCGGTTTGACCCGCTTATAAACCAAACCAAGCCAAACACCTCTAAGTACATACATTAAAATGTAAGAGTAGAAAACAAAGGAGCATGGCTTACCACGACATAGGGATAGGATGATTACCTATCGTTTCTCGCCATTTGTGCAAGTGCCCTGAACTTTGCGGAATTCTCTACTGCTGCCTTCTTTTTCTCTTCCAAGCGTTTACGAAGTGTTTCGCCGAAGGAACTGTTGGCGATAGCTTTGACGGCGGAGAATGGAATCGCTGAGAATACCAAAACGCCGGCGAGCTTCAATTCAATAAAACGGGTTAGCTATTTGCAACCAGAAGAAGCAAAAAACAACAAAACACACAGACCTCTTGCCATGAAGCTTTGTGGCGCGAAAAGGGATTGAGTATACTTCGACTGGGAGAAAACTTTGAGAGGGTTATGAAAGTGGAGGATGAAGGATGGGGAAGCTGGAGCAGAGTCATGGCTTCTACCCTTCACTCTTCATCCCTTCAGATTCATTACGTTTACTTTTGTGTGCGATCCTGACGTGGTTCCTTCCGTGCCTCAAAACGCAAAAGAAGACCGGTCGCAATATATACTCTCTTTGGAACCCATTTGACTGGACACGGAGTTTAAGAATAGATACAAGACTTTTAAACTTGTGGTGTAAAATGAATCACTTATATTTTGTGTGGCCATAAATCATTGCATAAAGGTAAATTGTTTCCAAATAGGAAAAGAGGTCATTCTTTTTGGCACATACTAAAAAGGAAATAGGTTCACATAAATTAAAACGGAGGGAGTATAAGTCCTAATATAATACAATGTCATTTATAATAGCCTCTTTGCCCAAGCTTATTTTGAGAAATATTTTTTTTCAAAAGTTATTTATCCTAAAATTCGGATAATAATTAAATTTATAATATAATTTTAAGGATACGTGATTTCACCTAGTACCAATTAACAAATGCAAATAGTAATAATAGAAAAGCACTATCTTTTAGTAATAATTAGTCATTTATAGATACCATTTGATATATTACGGTTTATAGATACCTTTTCAGTGGTTATAAGATGTATTTGATGTATTTAAGCTAATGTATTCATGAATACAGTAGCAAAAATAGGCGTGAATCAGGGACGTTCAGCTAATCTTTAAATGTATTCAGTTGTATTTACGAGGTGTATTCCAAAATATAGTAACGTATTTTGCGTAAAATATGGACCTTCCAACGGGTTTAAATCGGAAAGGAAATCAATTTACCTGATATTCTCCTAATATAACTCAACTAACACAAACTATAGCCCCATAAATCTGTATTCCTCCATTCACGAAAGTTTTTCAAGCGGAAAAAATAACCTAAAGTAGAGCAACATTTGGAATTTAAGTTCTCCCTTTTTTTGTAGTTCCAGTGCGTACCCAATTCTCTTTTCAACAATAAAAAATTGCGATCGATACAATTGTATATATACGGCAAGTTTAACAATGTTGTTGCGACATTCTGGCAAGTGGAACAGTGAGAGTAATTACGTCGATTATTCAATTGAGGGAATATTGATAAAGGAGTATGCGTCATATAATTATTTGGTTTCGTCAATATCTAATCAACTGGGCATAGATTTGAGCTCAAAGTCCATTAAAGTTCAATACAATGTAGAAGAAAATTACATGCCAATGGAAATACACAATTATATAGGTTACAGGGTGTATGTAGAGTTGAAAAAAGAGAACAAAGAATTCAGGATGTATCCTTTGTGCATAATAACGATTGAAAAAGAACCTGTATCCGGAGGTAGTTTAATTCAAGGCGATATTGTGCAAATAGACGAAGTAGTTCAAAGTGATTAAGATGTAGATGATACACTTGCTCTAGATTTTGTCAATTCAGGACAAGCAATTGGGGTGTTCGAACTGGACAAGGATTTGATAATTTCAAAAACTAATCAAAGGGAGGTTATTGCTGGATAAGTATATAAGGATAAAGCTACATTGAAAGAGGTGATGGAGCATTATGCTATATCTCAAAGGTTTCAATTCCGGCTTGATAGGTCTAATTCTGTCAGGTTTGCGTGTATTTTATTATTCTTTATTTTTGTTGTTTATTGTATTCATGGTTGGAGTTGTAAGTTATATGTTGATGTGTTTATACATATTTGTAAGATAATTGATCTTCACTGATGTTGTTAACTATTTTTTATAGTCTTCAAATACATGTATTCTTGTGTATTTTACTTGTATAAACTTACTACAGTGGCTCTCATTAATTTCCTCTTTGGTTTACTAGTTGTATATAAATGTATGCATATAACTATAGATGTATTCAGTTGTATTATTTGCACAAATAACTATAGGTGTATTTGTATTCATGCGTATATGAGTGAGTTTTTTGTAAGCATTTATGCTAATCATTTGTATAATGATATATTCTTTTCAGCTATGCATTATTATGTATGTCAGAAGATTGTGAATGGAGGTTTAAGGCTTCGAGCATTAACAAATTAGAACTATTCAAAGTGAGAGAATTCATTGATAAACATACATGTCAGTTGAAGGACAAGGTGTATGATCCGCGCCAGGCAAGTAGCAGCCTTATAGGTGGTATGATTAGGCCCAAGCTTACTAATCATAAAAGAAAATATATCCCAAAAGATATTATTGATGATGTGAATCAAATTTAGGTGTATATGTTAGCTACATGTTGGCGTAGCGGGATAAAGAAAAGGCAATAAATTTTTTGAGAGGAGAACCGATTGATTCATACAAAAAATTACCAAGATACTTATATACAATGGACGTGACATATCCAGGTTCACACATTAGAATGGTAAAATTGCCCAAAAATGAATTCATGTTTGTGTATATATCTTTGTATGCCTTTATAAAAGGGTTTGATCATTGTAGACCTATTGTGGTTTTGGATGGAAGTCACCTAAAATCTTACTACACCGGGACATTCGTCACGGCCAGCACGTTGGATAGTGCAGGTGAGTACGTGAATTATAATAAATTTTGTTAATATTATAAAGATTGAAATACATATTTTAAAAATATGTATGCAATTATTTTTACAGGTCATATATTGCCACTAGCATATGGTGTTATTGATTCAGAGAACGATGCTGCTTGGACGTGATTCTTTGAGCAATTCAAGATAGCATATGGTAATAGGGAAACACATGTGCATCGTTTCAAATAGAAATGAGAGTATCATTAAATATGTATCGAAAGTGTATCCAGATGTACTGTATTTTGCCTGTATATGGCATCTATGGAATAACGTATATAAGAAATTCAAAAAGAGCCATGCAAAATTGAGCGAGATATACTTCTCGATGGCAAAAGCATACACATAAGCTGAATTTGATAGTCTGATGGATAAGGTGGAGAATGTAGATATTAGGGTGAAAGAATACTTGGAGTTAGCTGGATACTAAAATTGGGCTAGGTTTTATGCACATGTTAACAGGGGATGGACCATGACGTCAAATATTATTGAGTCAATCAATGCTTGTGACGACCCGGTCAGTCGTTTCATGAGTTACCGCTCCGTTTTTCCCATTTCTGCTTCTTTATGCTTTGTTTATCCGTGTTATGTGGTATTGGGTTGGTCGAATCGAATCTGGAATGGTTTTGGTAAGGTTTGAGACACTTAGTCTCTAAAAGTAGCTTTAGAGTTAGAAAAGTCAATCAAGAGTTGACCTATTGGTAAACAACCTCAGAATGCAGATTTTATGGCTTGGATAGATTCTTTAGGTGATTTGGGACTGAGGAGTGTGTCCAAAATATTTTTGTGATGTCCGGTGTAGAATTAGGCTTGAATTGACGAAAGTTAGTTTTTGGCGATTTTCGATCGGCAGTGAAAAATAGGCTATCAGGGTCGGAATGGAATTTTGATAGTTGGAACAAGTTCATAATGTCATTTTAGATATGTCTGCAAAATTTCAGGTCAATCGGAGTTATTTTTGATAGTTTCGGCGTCGTTAGTGAAATTTAGAAATTTCAAAGTTCATAGGCTTGTATTTGATGTGAATTTGGTATTTTGATGTTGTTTTTGGCGTTTTGAAGGCTCGACTAAGTTCGAATGATGTTTTGAAACATGTTGGTATAATTAGTTAAGGTCCCTAGGGCCTCGGGTGGATTTTAGAAGGTTAACGGGATTTATTTCGGACAAAGAAAGCTGCTGAAATTCTGTTGCAGAATCTGTTCACCAGAAAATTTCTGATGCGAGGAGTTGAGTTTGGAAGCTCATATCTTTCAATCTATAAGGAATCAGAATATTTTTAAAACAAGAAAGTTGCAGCCCTTGTATTCTAGTTTTCAAAAAGCTAAACTATTCATGATTTGGACATTTTATTAGAAAGTTATGATCGATTGAAGATGACTGGTAGAGCAATTTTGATAGAATTTTCTGATGCATGGAGCCGACTTTAGAAGTTCATATCTCGGAATATATAAAGAGTTATATAGTGTACAACCTATCAAATGAAATATATTCGAGTCTAGTTTCTAAATATTCAAATCGTTTGTCATTTGGATATTTTTAGAAGGAGTTATGAGCATTTTAACAGAAAGTATACAGCAGCGGAAAATGTTAATAGGATGTACAACCTATACTGCGCAATGTACAACTCGATGAAGCCTGGACAGACTGTTTTAAACACGAGTTTTAGCCCATTTCTTTCATTTGGCTTGGACGATTTTGGAGAGCTCAAGGAAGGATTTTCACCAAGCAACACTAGGTAAGTGATTTCTTCCTATTTTTGAGTTAAATATGCAATCTTACATGGATTTAGACATGAAAATCAGTAGAAAAAGGTGGAGTTAGGGCTTGAAATTATGAGACCATCTACAGATGATTTGAAGGGTCAAACAAACTTCGATTTTCGAGTTTTTCTTATATGTACGGACTCGTGAGATAATGAAGAATATTTTGGTATAAAGTTTGTCCAGTTTCGGGATGCGGGCCCAGGGGTCGGGTTTTGTGCTTAAAATCGATATTTTTTTTAATTGGAATTCATTTGTTTAGCATAATTTGATGATAAAAATCTGAACTTGGTAGATTTGGATCACTCGAAAGTTGGTTCGAGAGGCAAGCATGTTGCAGAGTAGCTTTCCGGGCTAGTTCGAGGTGAGTAATGATTTTAAATATTATTTTGAGGGTATGAAATCCCGGATTACACAATCTTTGGCTGTGTTGAGGTGACGCACATGCTAGATGACGAGCGTGGGGTTGTGCACCGTTGGAGATTGCGACTTAGTCCATCCCGAATGAATATTTTTCTGTATATTTGGTAGCTAATTGTTTGATATTATTATACTTCGTGCTAAATGCCATATTTGGGCTTCGTGCTAATTGTTTGAACCTTTAGGGGATCGTTAATGATGTTTTCCTCACCGTCTGATTTCATACTTGTGCTCATTCATGCCATAGATTTCAATGTTTTAAAAACTCAACTATGTTTTTCTGTTTTAGAAACCTTAAATGATATTTTTAAAGATATTTTGAGCTGAGCTTCATATTTTACTGTAACCTGAGGGGATTATGAGATTCCGACTGAGTAAGGCCGAGGGCCTGTATTGTGAGGATACTTTTGGGTCGAGCTGCACGCCGCAACAGTGATATACTAATTATGATAATGAGGCCGAGGGCCTGAGATTTGTACGACACGAGGTGGCTTGATATTGATATGAGGCTGAGAGCCTATGTATAATGCCATGAGATGGCTTGATATTGCGCTTGGGCCGTAAGGGGTCCCTCCAGGAGTCTGCACATCTCCAGTGAGTGCGGACACCCATTGTGATATGAGATATAGCTCGAGGTGCTGGTATTGTTCTGTGATATTGCCCGAGGGGCTGATTTATATTTTATTGTGCCCGAAGGACAGTTCTTATGTGTTTACCTTTCTAGTTGTTTTTCCTATATACTGTTGACTGCTTAAAAGGTGTTTATGAGATTTCCCCGCTTAATTATATTTACTGACTGTTGTTATGCCTCTTATAGCTTAATGTTGTGTTTAATGTGATTTTATATCGCTCAGCCTTCATTTATTTTTATTACTCACTGAGTTGGAAGTACTCACTTTACTCCCTGCACTTTGTGTGCAGATTCAGGTATTTCTGAATTGATAGCGAGTATTAGTTGCTCAGAGGCAGAGTCATCGGAGTTTAGCAAGGTAGTCACCTGATGTTTGCAACACTGCTTTTCTCCCTCTCGATCTCATTAGACTGTATTTAGTACATTTTAGACTCTTGTTGTATTCGGACCTTAGTAGATGCTCATGATAGTGACACCCCGATATCGAGCTGTGTTGGGTTTATTTTTTGCAAATTATACTGTTAATTGCTTATTTTTGAGATTTTATCATGTTTACAACTTAATACTTATTATTTTATTGCTTAAGATTGGAATGGGAATGTGTTGGCCAGCCTTGTCTTCATTAGAGTCGTCATTACGACCAGGTCCGGGTTTAGGGTCGTGACAATACTGCACTCATGTCAGCAAGGGAATTACCAATATACGATTTCCTCGAAGAAGTTAGGGATATGTTTGGATGTTGGAATTGCAGTAACCGCAAAGAAGCTACACAGACATACATAACACTTGAAAAAATATACCAGGAGATGCCCCACTTTTAATGAGGCAATGTCTACACGCATGATTGTAAGTTTTATTTTGATGTCATTGTATCATATATTTAGCTCTTTCTTTAGATAGCTTAATTTTTTCTGAAATAATTTATACCTTTTTTTAGATAGATGTATTCAATTGTATTATCATGCAGTACCTTTATAATGTTTTTGTTTCTTTTGAGCTGCCTAAAGTTAAGCAGATGTTAGATGTATAATAGTGTATTCATAAGCTAAGATGTAATTATAGTTTATAGTCTGTCGGTCTACATATGTGATGTATTCTTCTATATTCAAATATTTCAGTTGTATTTAGCTGACTAATTCTGCATTATACATACATAAATTCATCTATTTAACTGAAATAATTCTGCATTATACATATATGATGCATTATTTAATTGAATAATTCTGCATTATACATACAATAATATGTTTGTATTCAATACATATTTGATTTAATTTATACCGCTGTATATTTAATACGTCTATTCTATGGTATATAAATGAATTATTTTGTTTATATGTGCTCAAAACTTATAGGTTTATGTTTAAATGTATGTGGTACCATCGACTGAATACTTAAATACGGTTAATGATGAAGGGAGGAATTACACCGTCTGCCTGTTAGAGAGAAAATGCATTTGTGGGAGGTTCCAAGTTGATGAATTACCATGCCCACATGCTTGGGCTGTAATGAAGAGCAAGTTTCTAATGCCAGAAGATTATTGCTCTAACTATTACAAACAAAATTCTGTTATAATGACATACAATGTGCCTGTGTACCCGCTACTGGACAGAAATGAATGAAATATACCAGCACATGTTGCAGAGGAAGTTGTATTACCACCCAAATGGAAAAGATCTCCTGGAAGGCCAAAGAAGAAGCGCGATAAACCTTTCAGTGAATTGCTGCAGCCGAAAAATCAACATTCATGCAGCATATGTGGGTAGGGAGGACATAATAAGTGAATGTGTAGAAATGCTCCATGTAGGATTTAGTTAACACTATGACATGTACTAGTGCTCCAACGATTTGTCATTAGTTCTGATGACATTGTGAAGTAATACATTTTAAACCTTTTCATAAATAGATTCTGGACATAGTTAGTTGTAGTATTGTGTTGAATATATTCGAATATAACCTTGAATTAACAGATACTTATACAGTCTAATATAGACCGTGCCTGAGTTTTATATACATAACCAACCACAATATATCTGAATACAACTATATACTTAGCTATAATATATCAATTTCAATAAATACATATACAATCTACTGAATATATAATTATAGCCATTGTATTATTCAGTATCTGAATTGGATATACAATGCACACGAATGGAGCTGATTACGTATTAATATACAATGTTGAATATATACAAAAGTATAAATTGTCTTATACATTGTGTTTGCCTTTAGTATACAAATCAAACCAAATAAATACAATTACTTATAGATTTGTATAAGTATGAATATAACCTGCTTAAGTAAAATAAATACATCAAGGTGAGTACATACATATAAACCTGTAACATACAGTTTCTAACTTTGATATACAAGCCAAGTGACTGGATGTGAATAAATACTTATACGCCCTGTTCAATACATATGAATATATCCTGTAAGATACATATGAATAGAAACTATAGATTAAGCATGAATACTTATGAACAAGACAATGAAACATAGATTGAAAAGTTGCAATGGTCATATACGAACACTGCTGATAAAGTGATTAAAACATGGTTTTTTCTAACTAAATAACATCTTCACCAAAAAAATATTCAAAAAAAATAGTATTCTGATGATAGGCTATAATTACGTATTTTAGTCGCTTATTGCACTCTAATTTACAGCACTTTAATTGAGTTTGAGCTTTAATCGCTAGTGTTTTACACTAATGGCATATTTTATGACTTGTAGGAGTGATTCCGAGCTATATAAATATTATATAATGAATTCAAGTGATTTGGAGCTTTAAAGTTTGATTAAAAGTTCAAGGAATTAAGCCGGGATCACGTTTGGGGGTCAACGGATGATGGTTAGAGTGAATGAAGACTCTAGTAGGCAGATTGCATACTATTTAGTAAAATAGACATAACTTTTTATTATGAACTCCATTTTGGCTCCACAATATATGGTTAGAAATATAACTCAAATGTCTACAACTTTCGTGTTTTATATTTTTCCAAATTCTGAACGAAACAGGGTAAAAAATGCGCACTAGCACGGCCGCGCTAGTTTTAGCGTGCCCAAAAACAGAACACTTGTCAACTAGCGCGCCCAGATGCGCGCCCGCGCTAGTTAAGCCCGGGAAAAGTGTCCTTTTTCATATTGGAAAAGGTATAATTATTTGGTCTCAACCCTACTTAGTATATATACATAGAAGAACGTTTTTGAGAGCAATTTTTGACCAAGGAAGAGCACAGAGCCGCAGTGAAGGCTGGGTTTCATCTTTTCTTTCCCAAACTTAGTCTTTTTATGCTTCTTTGTATGATTTGTTGTTTTGCTACCATGCCTATGTGGAGCTAAACTTCACGTTCTAGGGTTGTGGTTCTTTCATGACTATTGTTATTCGAATATTGATTTTGATTTCTTAGTTTATCATATTGGTTTATTTATTCAATCCTGCACTTAATTATTTGATTGCTTGATCACCGATTGAATACTATCTACGAATCTAGAGTTGAACTCAAAAGTGGGAATTCTAGATTGCATATAGGATTGAATAGAGCAAGTTCTTGAATCTGGGCCTCGGGGAACGGATTCGCGGTTAGGATAGACATATACCTAATTCCCTTGCTTAGTTAATTTAAAGGAATTATAAATGCGTTCTTGTTGATTCTAACTCCATAGACATATAGGCGTTAGGTTAGCTTGAATAGGCGAGTAAGAACTCGACAGATTCTTATGAGCAATATTAACCATGTCAACCAATAAACTAGATAAATTAGTTAGTCAATTCAGTTGAAGAATACAATAGGAATGTTAGATAGTCCATAACCCTAGATCGTTTTCATTACATTGATATCATAAAAATTTGCTCGTTCTCTGTTAAAAGTTCATTATTTGTTTTTATTTATTTAATTAATTTAGAACCAAATACTTCTAGTTTAATTCTTGTTTGGATAATTAGGAGAGTCTAATTTAGTTAATAGTTAATCACAAGTCCTAGTGGAATCGACATCCTACTTTTAGTGACTTTATTACTTGACGACCGCGTGTGCATTTGGCCGCAACAAGTTTTTGGCGCCGTTGCGGGGGACTTAGAAATTAACTATTTTTCTATATTAGACTTTTACTTTTATCTTTACAAGTTTTAATTTTTTTTTCTTCTTCTCTTTTTGTAAATATTTTTATTTTTATAACTATCTTATTTTTCTCTTAGCGTGTTTCTAGTTCTCTCAACATGACATTAGGGGATGAAATATCCGGAGGTAAGGTTATTGATGAAGATGCTTGGTCGACGGAAGATATTTATGGCCCGTCTTTTTGGGCTTATCATGACCTGAACTCTGGGAGGTCTAAATTTGAATATGGAAGTAAAGGTTGGTATTGGGATGGATATTCTCGATTAGGAGAATATGCGAAACGACGTTGTCTTCTAATAACATTGGTGAATGATTGGTCTAAGGAGAGAGATGAACTTGCATATAAAATTGATAATTTTGGCTTAGCTGTACATAACTTAGATAGAGATATGAGTGCAAAGGTTGATGCGTGTAACGCCCAACAATTTAATAATGAGTTGTGTGAAGCTGAAAAAAATCTTCTTGACCAAATTGAGGAGCTAAAACGAGAATACCAATCACTAGACCCTGTTCTTCTTGAGGATGCCAATATTGAGAAGAGCGCTCTAGAGCCATGTGAGGGAGTAGATAACATTACTTTGGGAGACTTGAGTGTATGTAAATACGAGGATGCAAATAGTAGTAAAATTCATGAGTTAGAGCGCATTAGACCTTATTCCAAATATTTTTCCACATTGTGTTTAGATAGTAAGATAGTAATCGAGCCATCTGAGCCAATGAAGGGGTCAAAGAGTGAGGATGAGAGCGCCTATATTCTTGAATTTATTGTGCCAAAAA
>MU768387.1:65488-111684 GCA_026770625.1 Nicotiana glauca
AAAATTACATTCCTCATCTAAAGGCCAAGAAGTGCAGAGTGAAAAAATTATTACTTGGCCTGGTTATCATTGTAGCCCCACCACTGGAGCATAACCGCAGACTGGATGCCATGTTAGGGGTACAATTTATAAGTTCGAGGTGGAGGAAAAAGTGGTTCACGTCGTGCCGCGACATTAAATTATGCACTTGTTGGGAGGTAACCCAGCTTTACTGATTTCTTTTATTTTTGTTTATTTAATTTATTTTTATTATGTTGTAGTATTATTTTTTTGTTTTGTAGGAGTAGGAGAATGGAGTCAAAGCCAATAGGCATGTGCAAAAGCGAGCATGTGTTTGAAACTGAGTATGAGGTACCCACACAAGGGATCATATGTGGGAGAAGTCTGAGTATCCCGTGAGCTGCTAATTCTTCGGCCTTTGGCCTATCAGGGAGTCTCTTTTACCCTCTTATTATTTATAGTGTGCATTGAGGATATTGCACAATTTTAAATGTGGGGTGAGGAGATTGTCTGAGTGACTTTCTATGCTATTTTAGTTGTGTTAGTTTAATTGAATATTTTTTTTAGAAAAATAAAAAAATTTTGGGACTTTTCCCGACGATGGATCTCCTAGACAGTTTTCTTGAGGGATTAAAGTCTAAACAAAAAATACAAAAATATGTCTTTTAGCTTTCTTTAGGTAGTAATAATCCTCCGTGGTTTTTCTTTGTGCATCGGTTCTCTTCCATGGGATGTAGTTTGAACCAGGTAGTAGTATTTTTTATATATTTTAGAGTAGATTAGAATTTAGGGAATAAAAAGAGGAAGAATAATAAACCTAGGCACCCTTGACTTGTTTGATAGTAGCATATTTAGGCTTTGGCATGTGTAGTATCTTCCCTATGATTTAAAATTATTGATGATGCCTTGCTTAGTTGGATAACATGTCTTGTGATGCCTATGTCTCGTTTCTTGACTTATGTTCATTTTGTGCTTCATGCTTAATATCTCGTGGCTCCGTGAATACTTGCAATCGTTAAGAGTCGGAATGGGATCATCCTTAGTTAGTCATGTGCCATGTGTGGTGAGGTTTTTGTGTAGTCCATGTTGTGTACTTGCGTCTAGAACATGCCCGGTATCACATTGAAGCGAAATTTTAGGCGATGTTCGGTTTGAAAAGTGATTTTATGCTTTCTTTGATCTTTTTGAGCTTAATTACTTACCACAAATAAAATTTATCCCTAGTTAACCCTTTTGAGCCTATAGACTTTAATTTGGCACCCACATTACAAGCCTACACCCTTTTTGTTTTTAATTGGCATTGTTTTGATCCCTTTTCCTCTTAAAGCACTTTAATCGTGAGATGAGCGCTAAAAGAAGTAAGAAGGAACTAAGAGTGTGGTAGCTTTTGAGTGGAACCAATGAAAGAAAGAAGGGTGCACTTATTTTTTTTTAAAAATAATACACCACTAGCGAAAAAAAAATAATCTGAAAAAAAGAAAAAAAAATTAGAGATGAATACATTGTTGTCTTGTTTCTGCTAGTGGGTGTGAACTAATGTAGTGCTTAAAGAAGAAGGGAGCATTTTGGTGTGATATTAGTTATGAAATTGAAGTTGGGATTGAATAATTTGCGCTCAAAGCGATTATGTGATGTGTTAAAGTGCTTAGGAGGGTGAACCACTATTCCTAAATATATCCTACTCATCCCTTAGCCTACATTACAACCATGAAAAAGTCCTAATTGATTTTAGATCGAGCGAACCTACATTAGTAAAGATTTACATTAAGGGCAAGCCTATGGTACCAATTACATGCATGTGACTTCTTTTGTGAGGATGAGCGATATTTTCTTTGATATATATGAGTCCTTAAAATATATTTGATCATGAGATTCTAATATGTGGATTCAACTTACTCTCTTGTCTTGGTTGTGAGGGCACATGGTTTTATGAGGGATATGTAGCGTTATTAGATTTCTCTACGACATTGGGTATTCGAGCCATGAGTGCATTGTGACATTGAGTGGATTTTTGAGGCTAGGATTGTTGTGAGCATATTGTCTTTGTTTAAATATTTTTGAAGAATGACATAAGTAAAGGGAAGTGTATGATGATTGCATATGCTAGAGTTTAATTGTTGCTATCAACCATAATCATTGGTGTAGTGTGCTTCAAATATGTTATGTGCTCATAGATAGAGTAAATTTTTGGTTGACTCGAGAACGAGCAATGTTTAAGTGTGGGGTATTGAAGATATGCTATAATTACTTTTTTGGTTGACTCGAGGACGAGCAATGTTTAAGTGTGGGTTATTGATGATATGCTATAATTACGTATTTTAGTTGCTTATTGCACTCTAATTTACAGCACTTTAATTGAGTTTGAGCTTTAATCGCTAGTGTTTTGCACTAGTGGCGTGTTTTATGCCTTGTAGGAGTGATTACGAGCTATATAGATGTTATAGAATGAATTCAAGTGATTTGGAGCTTTAAATTTTGATTAAAAGTTCAAGGAATTAAGCCGGGATCGCGTTTGGGGGTCAACGGATGATGGTTAGAGTGAACAAAGACTCCAGTAGGCAGATTGTGCACTGTTTAGTAAAATAGAGATAACTTTTAGCTAAGAACTTCATTTTGGATCTACAATATATGGTTGGAAAGCTAATTCAAAGGGATACAACTTTCATGTTTTACATTTTTCCAAATGCGGAAAGGAATAGGGTGAAAAATGCGCAATAGTACAGCCGCGCTAGTTTTAGCGCGCCCAGAAACAGAACACTTGTCAACTAGCGCGCCTAGGTGCGCGGCCGCATTAGTTAAGCCCGGGAAGAGTATCCTTTTTCACATTGGAGAATGTATAATTATTTGGGCTTAACCCTACTTGGTATATATACATAGGAGAAAGTTTTTGAGAGCAATTTTTGACCAAGAAAGATTTTGAGAGCAATTTTTGACCAAGGAAGAGCACAGAGCCGCCGTGGAGGCTGGGTTTCATCTTTTCTTCCCCAAACTTAGTCTTTTTATGCTTCTTTGTATGATTTGTTGTTTTGCTACCATGCATATGTGGAGCTAAACTTCACGTTCTAGGGTTGTGATTCTTTCATGACTATTGTTATTCGAATATAGATTTTGATTTCTTAGTTTATCATATTGGTTTATTTATTCAATCCTGCACTTAATTATTTGATTGCTTGATCACCAATTGAATACTATCTACAAATCTAGAGTTGAACTCGAAAGTTGGAATTCTAGATTGCATATAGGATTGAGTAGAGCAAGTTCTTGAATCTGGGCCCCAGGGAACGGATTCGCAGTTAGTGTCACGACCCAAAATCCACTAAGGGTCATGATGGCGCCGGACACCGCTGTCAGGCAAGCCAATTAAATTACCGATATAAAATTCTCTTTTAGAATACAACAAATTCCAGAAATTTCCTTCCATTTTTCATAAATTAGAGTTTTTTGCTTCAATTCAAACCAACAATAACAATTAAATCAAATCTTTCGAAAAACCATCCCAGAACTCGGTGTCACAAGTGCATGAGCGACTACTGATAAGTGAAATAAAGTAAAACCTCTGTCCGAAATACAGTGGACAGGGAATAAATAATTAAAGTACAGGGAGGAACTACACTAGCTGCGGGTCGCCTCATAAATTGCAGCTCACCTAGTCCCAGAGTTATCCGTGCTGCTACGCCAGTAGGCCGCTAAAGTGCCATGTACCTGTGCAACAAAAATGCACAGAAGTGTAGTATGAGTACGTAATCAACGTGTACTCAGTGAGTATCCCGCCTAATCCCGAAAGGGTAGAGACGAGATGGCCGACTCCGACACTCACTAAAGGACAATTAGCAATATTCTATAAGTGCGAGAATAATCATGGATTTGTATAAAAGTTCTGATTGTAAAGCCAGCGCGAACAGGTAAACACCTTCAACAATAAATCAAGGGCTTCTAAAGTCTGTTTTTTATCATCTTATCAGTTTATGTCAAGCCACATAGGGCCAATTCCACATTTACAAATTTCTAAGTAATAGATAAACATGCGCAAATCATGCTGAGGTCGACGGCCCGCTCCAACAGAATGTAAATTGTGCACTACCGAGGGTCGAGTGACACGAACCATAGATGCATCTATTATCACCAAGGCGTTCGGCCCGTTCCATAATTAAACACATATCCTGCTCGCGAATCATCCATGCGACGCAGGCACACATAAAGTACATGCTCAATCAGTCAAATAAGAACTTATTGGGGAATATTTATTCAAATAAAATAATTCTCCTTTAACAATTTAAGAAATAAAGTTTAATTCTTTTAGAAATTTACTTACTAATTTGATGTGAGTTAAACAATTCAAGCTACCAATGTGTTCACAATTAATCCACGTACACATGCTTTTGGGTCCCAACTACCCGGACAATAGTATAATAGTAGCTATGCACGGACTCTCGTCACCTCGTGCATACGTAGCCCCCACAAATAGGAGTACATAATCAATTACTTCACCTATGGGGTAAATTCCCCCTCACAAGATTAGAAAGGAGACTCACCTCGCTCCGAGGGTCCACAACCGGCATTCTACATTCTTCCGAAGACTCCAATTGATGCGCCACGCTCCAGACTAGCCAATGGTTATGCAAATCCATTAATATATGCTCCAATATTCATTACAAACTAATTTATAGAAATTCCTAACCCCGATTGGAAAGTTGGCCAAAACGCCCTCGGGCCCACGTGTCCGGAATCCAAAACTTTTCGAAGATAAGGTTTACCCATAGCCTTAGGAACTCAAATATATTATTTTCTCTTAATTCCATACTCAATTCGTGGTTAAATTCCAAGAATATGATTTTCTAGGTTTTCCACCGAAACCCCAATTTTTACACTAATTTCCATGCCTAAATCCATACATAATCAACGTAATTAGCTCATAATGGGTGGGAAAAACTTACCTTAGCATGGTTGATGAAGATCCTTTCTTGAACCCTCCAAAAATCGCCAAATGAAGTGGGAGAAATGAACAAAATCCGACTTTTAAAATAACCCTTCTGCCTTCAGCACTTTTCGCTTCAGCGGTGCTATTTCCGCTTCTGTCGATACTGCTTTTCCGGTTGATGGCCGCTTCTGCGGCTTATCAAATCACCCGACCAACAGCTTCTGAGGTCTAACCATCGCAGAAGCGATTTCGCTTCTGCGGAACAAAGTCCGCTTCTGCGGTTACTGGTCAAACATTACGGACCTACTCCAACTTTCGGAATTGGATTCCGACCCTGATATCAAAAAGTCAACCTCCGGTCAAACTTCTCAAAAACCTTCAAATTTCTATCTTTAGTTAAATGGCCCCAAAATGACCTACGGACCTCCGAATTCACTTCTGATCGCGCCCCCAAATCCAGAATCACCATACATAGCTTTTCATAATCTTGGAATCCCAAACGGACATCAATAATACTGAAATGCACTTCAAGCCAAACTTATGAAATTCCTTATAAAATGCTAACTTCCATAATAGGTGCCAAAATGCTCCCGGGTTATCCATAACCCAATCCGGGCATACGCCCACGTCCGAAATCATCATACGAATCTGCTGGAACCTTCAGATCCCGATTACGAGGTCGTTTACTTAAAATTCCAACCCTAGTTCATTCTTTCAACTTTAAGCTCCCGAAATAAGAATTCTTTTCTCAAATCAACTCTAGACTTCCCGAAATCAAATTCCGACCACGCGTACAAGTCATAATACCTGAAATGAAGCTGTTCATGGCCTCCGAATGCTGAACGGAACGCTAGTACTCAAAACGATCGGTCGGGTCGTTACATTCTCTCCCACTTAAACATACGTTCGTCCTCAAACGTGCTGAGAACTGTACTGGAGTGGTCTAAAATCACTGTTTAGCACCTCATGCACCTTCCCGTGCTATCACAACTAAGTTGAGCACATTAGCTCGATAAGTTCTGAAGATACTCCCTTTTATTCAAGTAATTAAGCCTTAGAGCCCAATTCCAACATCCAGAATTCTATGCCAGGCCTGTTTCCAACATACGATCACTGTATCAATCACTATATGCTGTACTCAAACATGACCGCATAAATCTGCTGAATTCACACTTTTCATCACTTTACTCATAGGACCACAATAACATTCTGTTTGAATTAATCGAAATTCCACAAATCCGATGCTCCCATTACACCTCATGATCTACATAGGTCTTACTCTAACTATTACAATACTGCCACGATGGATGAGATGCCGAAATTCATAATCAACTTCCGAGTCAACCAATAATTGAGTCTATACTTCTGATAAGAAACATTACCACATTTTGAACCTAATAATGACTTTTGCTCCTTAATATACTTTATATAATCAGGTTGCACTAATCTTATCCCATAATCTCATCTTACCCAGTATGAACTGCTCGGCAATAAGCCACTCTGAATGCGATCACAACTCTCATATGATGCCACAATGTGATAATGGCCACCAATCCGAACACAACACAACAGGGAATCGAATTATGGAAGGAATTACCTAACTCCCGCACTACTACGGACTTTCCTTAGAAAATAGGAAGTAGGACATTCAAAATTAGCATATAGAAAAATACACTCATCATCACACTGTCGCGGCGCGCAACCCGGTCCAACTAACATACCCATGGCGGCGTGCCACCCGATCCAAATAACATACACATGGCGGCGTGCCACCCGATCCAAATAACATGCCCATGGAGGCATGCCCCCCCCGATCCAAATAACATGCCCATGTCGGCATACCCCCCGATCCAAATAACATGCCCATGGCGGCGTGCCACTTGATCCAAATAACATGCCCATGGCGGCGTGCCACCCGATCCATACATTAATCTCACATAAGGAGATTGCACTTCGAGCTAAATCTGCTTATTTCAATAAAAATATCGAATTTCGATCGTAAGCACGCTAAGTGCATAATACCATCCCTGAGAAAACACATAAAGTTGTAGGCTACAAAACTCAAGCATAACTGAGGTGCGATACAAGATCTAAATCTCAAGCGCCATCATGCTCACCTAACATCATCGCAACGCAGAACCTCAACACATACGCAATTTCTCAGGTTGTCTCAAAACTCACATAGTGCAATGTATCACTTCATGAAATATCTGACAACGAGATGACACCCTGACTACTCCATAAGGAGTGCATTACTGAAATGAACACAACTGGCCTGCCATAAAGCCCAAATTCACATTTAATTCTACCTACCGACCTCAAGTCGATCCTGATCATATCAAATTAAGCAAATGACCTTTCAGAGGTCCATACTAATTTCCTTCTTCTCATAACACACAAGAACAAACGTCATAACCGGAGCAAACCTCCTCGGTTCATAACCCAATACACAAAGTGCCCTCCAGGCATAAATTCTCAAATTAATGATATTACCACAATCCTCATACTTGGTTTAAATCTTTAGCCAATCAAGTGACTACATGTCACACTTATACAATCTTCCCATGGCACGCTCCCACAATCTTTCGAAATACATAACGGGTTCGCACATCTAAACCATTGGACGCACTAACGCTGAAAAGCGATCCAGAATCCTCAACCAGGATGCAAAACCTCTTCCTCAACACATCGATCTTAGGTGACGCTGAAGAAAATACCAATTTACTTTAATCATTCAACCACTTCTTTGCTCATCCGAGCCCGTGATATCCTTGCTAGCCCAAGCTGCAACATTGATCCTTACTTCGAATTCCCATGCTATTCACTGCACCCAATGTGGCAACATACGATAAAACATAATTTTCATCATAACCCCGAAACCGTTAATATTTTAACACTTTATCATATAAGAGCTTTGCACTTTACTCACTTCAGGAGAACCATAGCAACACACAGGTAAATTTCCATAACCGTAGAATATGCAAATCTGCAAGTAGTGGTCCAAGCCACCATAACCCCTTCCGGAATCTATTTTGCCCATATAACAAGCCATAATAATAGAAGGCTTCTGAATGACACCCATTACAGCGACCGGCAGACCTCACTCGTACTGCCATAAATCATACGCACAACTTGATCACACTGGATGAACTGACCTCAAATCCCAACATGCCCAAAGTCGACTGTGGCTAATCGATCCCTTTTTCTTTCAATTTATCCTTGAGTGCTTTGGAAATAATACTGACTCTCTTCTTCACATAACATACTCCATCTACACTCATCCCGAGTGACCTTGAATTGCAAGACCATGCTGTCTCAACCCCTACGAACCATTTCGCACTTCCCAATTGCTACATCACAAGCCAACCATCATAGAACATTCTGTGCCACTTCTCATAAGCTGCCTTCCAAGCTTGATTCTTAATTGTACTTATAGTCTCGAAATCTTTAAGCACCATACTTTACTTCCTTTGAATCCATTAGGACCGTTACTGAGAGCCACCCGCTCTGACTTGGTCCCGAATATACTCAGCTCCATAAATCTCATAGCACATGAATACCTTCTCGATGAGGCACCCGACAAAATCACTTTCTCCAAAACCTGTATCTATACAAGGTATAAATCCTGAACCTTCCTCCAAGTCCGAACATGAGCAATAAGGCCAACCATAGCATGCCTCCAACAATTCATTTGCTCAAATTACCACTTATGGTCTTTTTTCCGTAGCTAAGATAACCTACCAAGATATTACTAACTGGAAACCTCGCAAGTAGCTAACCATGAAACCCAAATCATAAGCGGTGGGACTCTCCCACTTAGCTTGAAGCCAGAATTACCAATAGTCTGGAGTTCACTATTATTCTAAACCTCTTGTTGACATAACCTTGTGCAATCAATTGCCAGCCTTCTCGATATCTTACCGTAGAAACCTAATTGGATCCTCTAAACCATTATCGCCATTCACACAATAATTCCCTTTTGCTGCATATCTGGTAGAACTCTTCGCAGAAGCCTCACCAACCACGCGACTGCTAACCTGCTCACAGGGATACCCCAACTGTGGAAACCATCTCCTGGCATCTTCCAACGCTGCTGTACGGGGCACAATCACTACGACATTAATAACCCATCCTGAGTCCGAGCTCACTCTCCAACTGCACGAGTCCATTCACCCCTCGTGAGCATCCATTGATTGTGCGACAACATCCCTTTACTTCAAGGTCATGCTACGTCTTTCTTTACTTTATGCAACTCTTTTCCATCATATACAATCTTCTGCCGCATAACAACACCATGCTTCAAATTAATCTACCGACTTCCATTGCCCGTCGCTACAACTCCAGATCCTTCCAAACTATCCTTAGGTGCGTAGTCATCCTACTATCGGTCCCTATACAACCCATCCACTCTCCCACTTTGGGAAAACTCACTCTTTTAATTGGTTGCTCAGCCTACGCTCTCTAAGCCTGGCCTTTTAGAAGTTTAAAACTCCGTCAGACACTTCCCATATGTCCTCCTCATCCTTTTGCTGCTCAGTCGTTGCCTTAATAAAATTTATCTTCATAGTACTTGAATTCCACGATTTGTTATTAATCCCAAACCTTTCCGAAGGTCGTCTTTATCGAACCGTCAACATCGAAACACTGATTCAATCCAAGACCACCGCACCCTGCGATGTTTGATAGTTGCATCACCGATACTATTTCACAATATCATGCCCCAAGGGCTAATCATAGAAGATCATAACACTGATAAGCTTAATACGTCCAATTAGGACCACAACACCTCAATAGAGAAGAGATATCCTTCACGCTTGCAATTACCACGTTTCATTACTTCCACTAGTCCACATCTGGCCATCCTTAGTTCGATTGACTTTCCTCTGCCGGGAATAAAATACTGAATCCTTTTGATTACACATTGAGTAAACCTCCCTTCAATTCATTCACTGCCCCAACACGTGGGCAAACACCCTACCATCATAACAACATTGCGGAATAATCGCTCATTAACATCATGGCAACCTGTGCCTAGCCTCAAGGCTCTCAGAAGTTCTGTTACTGAGCTGAAACATTAGAATATCCTTCCAAAGTGAGGCTATAATAGTCCAATCAACTATACCGGAAAAATCATCCCGCACTACATTTGTGGTGCCATTACAATCCTTCAATTTTCGATTTATGACAGTCGCTCGCGTCGCGTAAGATTGAGTAGGAAGAAATCAAAGGCATAATCCTTAAAGGAATCGAACCGCACGATAAGGAAATCAAGAAGGGAAGTACTCCTAACAGTCCCGCAGCCTCCCGGGGATAAGTACAGACGTCTCCGTACCGATCCACGAAACTCTACTAGACTTGCTCATGACTCGTGAGACCGACGAGAACCTAATGCTCTGATACCATGTTGTCACGACCCAAAATCCACTAAGGGTTGTGATGGCACCAGATACCGCTGTTGGGCAAGTCAATTAAATTACCAATTTAAAATTCTCTTTTAAAATACAACAAATTCCAAAAATTTCCTTCCATTTTTCATAAATTAGAGGTTTTTGCTTCAATTCAAACCAACAATAACAATTAAATCAAATCTTTCGAAAAACCATCCCAGAACCCGGTGTCACAAGTGCATGAGCAACTACTGATAAGTGAAATAAAGTAAAACCTCTGTCTGGAATACAGTGGACAGGGAATAAATAATTAAAGTACAGGGAGGAACTACACTAGCTGCGGGTCGCCTCACAAATTGCAGCTCACCTAGTCCCAGAGTTATCCGTGCTGCTATGCCAGTAGGCCGCTAAAGTGCCATGTACCTGTGCAACAAAAATGCACAGAAGTGTAGTATGAGTACGTAATCAACGTGTACTCAGTGAGTATCCCGCCTAATCCCGAAGGGGTAGAGACGAGATGGCCGACTCCGACACTCACTAAAGGACAATTAGCAATATTCTATAAGTGCGAGAATAATCATGGATTTATATAAAAGTTCTGATTGTAAAGCCAGCGCGAACAGGTAAACACCTTCAACAATAAATCAAGGGCTTCTAAAGTCTGTTCTTTATCATCTTATCAGTTTATGTCAAGCCACATAGGGCCAATTCCACATTTACAAATTTCCAAGTAACAGATAAACATGCGCAAATCATGCTGAGGTCGACGGCACGCTCCAATAGAATGTAAATTGTGCACTGCCGAGGGTCGAGTGACACGAACCATATATGCATCTATTATCACCGAGGCGTTCGGCCCGTTCCATAATTAAACACATATCCTGCTCGCGAATCATCCATGCGACGCAGGCACACATAAAGTACATGCTCAATCAGTCAAATAAGAACTTATTAGGGAATATTTATTCAAATAAACCAATTCTCCTTTAACAATTTAAGAAATAAAGTTTAATTCTTTTAAAAATTTACTTACTAATTTGATGTGAGTTAAGCAATTCAAGCTACCAATGTGTTCACAATTAAACCACGCACACATGCTCTTGGGTCCCAACTACCCGGACAATAGCATAATAGTAGCTATGCACGGACTCTCGTCACCTCGTGCGTACGTAGCCCCCACAAATAGGAGCACATAATCAATTACTTCACCTATGGGGTAAATTCCCCCTCACAAGATTAGAAAGGAGACTCACCTCGCACCGAGGGTCCACAACCGGCATTCTACATTCTTTCGAAGACTCCAATTGATGCGCCACACTCCGGACTAGCCAATGGTTACGCAAATCCATTAATATATGCTCCAATATTCATTACAAACTAATTTATAGAAATTCCTAACCCCGATTGGAAAGTTGGCCAAAACGCCCTCGGGCCTACGTGTCCGGAATCCAAAACTTTTCGAAGATAAGGTTTACCCATAGCCTTAGGAACTCAAATATATTATTTTCTCTTAATTCCATACTCAATTCGTGGTTAAATTCCAAGAATATGATTTTCTAGGTTTTCCACCCAAACCCCAATTTTTACACTAATTTCCATGCCTAAATCCATACATAATCAACGTAGTTAGCTCATAATGGGTGGGAAAAACTTACCTTAGCATGGTTGATGAAGATCCTTTCTTGAACCCTCCAAAAATCGCCAAATGAAATGGGAGAAATGAGTGAAATGAACAAAATCCGACTTTTAAAATAACCCTTCTGCCTTCAGCACTTTTCGCTTCAGCGGTGCTATTTCCACTTCTGTCGATACCGCTTTTGCGGTTGATGGCCGCTTCTGCGGCTTATCAAATCACCCGACCAACCGCTTCTGCGATCTAACCATCTCGCTTCTGCAGAACAAAGTCCGCTTCTGCGGTTACTGGCCAAGCGTCCACTTTCCGCTTCTGCGTCTGCCAAGTTGCTTTTGCGGTTCCGCTTCTGTGGCTCCAAAACCGCATAAGCGAAAATACCAGAGGCAGCAGGCCTAAAATTTCATAAATCCAAAAACTCTCCGTTTGGCAACCCGAACTCACTCCGAGGCCTCAACCAAACCTACCAACCAGTCCCAAAACACATTACGGACTTGCTCGAGGCCTCAAATCACAACAAACAATGCCAAAACCATGAATTACACCCCGATTCAAGATTTATGAACTTTGAACCTTCCAACTTCCATTTCCTATGCTTAAACCTATCAAATCACATCTGACTGACCTCAAATTTTGCACAAAAATTATATTTGACATTACGGACCTACTCCAACTTTCGGAATTGGATTCCGACCCTGATATCAAAAATTCAACCTCCGGTCAAACTTCTCAAAAACCTTCAAATTTCTATCTTTAGCTAAATGGCCCCAAAATGACCTACGGACCTCCGAATTCACTTCTGATCGCGCCCCCAAATCCAGAATCACCATACATAGCTTTTCATAATCTTGGAATCCCAAACGGACATCAATAATACTGAAATGCACTTCAAGCCAAACTTATGAAATTCCTTCTAAAATGCTAACTTCCACAATAGGCGCCAAAATGCTCCCGGGTTATCCATAACCCAATCCGGGCATACGCCCAAGTCCAAAATCATCATACGAACCTGCTGGAACCTTCAGATCCCGATTTCGAGGTTTTTTACTTAAAATTCCAACCCTAGTTCATTCTTTCACTTTTAAGCTCCCGAAATAAGAATTCTCTTCTCAAATCAACTTTGGACTTCCCGAAATCAAATTCCGATCATGCATACAAGTCATAATACCTAAAATAAAGTTGTTCATGGCCTCCGACTGCTGAATGGAGTGCTAGTACTCAAAATGACCGGTCGGGTCCTTACAGTTAGGATAGACATATACCTAATTGCCTTGCTTGGTTGATTTACAGAAATTATAAATGCGTTCTTGTTGATTCTAACTCTATAGACATATAGGTATTAGGTTAGCTTGAATAGGCGAGTAAGAACTCGGCAGATTCTTGTGAGCAGTATTAACCATGTCAACCAATAAACTAGATAAATTAGTTAGTCAATTCAGTTGAAGAATACAATAAGAATGTTAGATAGCTCATAACCGTAGATCATTTTCATTACATTGATATCATAAAAATCTATTCTTTCTATGTTAAAAGTTCATTATTTATTTTTATTTATTTAATTAGTTAAGAACCAAATACTTCTAGGTTTAATTCTTATTTGGATAATTAGGAAAGTCTAATTTAGTTTATAGTTAATCATAAGTACTCGTGGATTGACATCTGACTTTTAGTCACTTTATTACTTGACGACCGCGTGCGCTTGCGTGTGCGTTTGGCCACAACATATTCACCTAAAACAACCTTCCAAAACTACATTCTCCTAAAGCTACTCTAACACTATCTGCATCTTTGAATCTGACTCCGTGATTTGCCTAGCAATTTTTGAGGGTGCTTCATTCTCGCTTATGGCATTAGCGTCTATCTTCTGCATAGCATAGAGGAGAGCACCATATCTTTGACGAGAGTAGATTGGAATCAAATGTTATTTGTGGAACCTTACAAGAGTGCTCAAAAACTCTACGTGCGCCCCACAATCCCTGAAAAATGTTGATTAAAACAATTAAAACTAATTCATACAATTAGAGTTTTAAAATAATACGAGCATGATGATTGAATACATACATGCTCCCAGCTTTTTGTTGAGGCAGATTTGATATGAAAATAACTTTAAAGGGATCTGTATGTGACTTGTTAGTGTATGTTGAGTAAGTAGACCAATCTATGCCTTGCCTATCTGTGTATAAGCCACTGATTAATAGATACAGAGGTACAAGCTTAGCAAGCTTATCTATCTCAGAAGCTACTTAGACATCATGACCTGCAGATCTGTATAAGTCATGATCTGTATGAGTCATACCCTTTGATACATCTCTCCTTGAATGAGACAATAACCAATATCCAATGTAGTTTGTCCTTCAAGTTGACTGGTATCAAGACATTGTCAACAATATGCCAAGATATATTAGCTAGCAATCTGTAGCCCCTTATATACTCACATACCACATCCTCTTCTTTGGCTACATTTGCATTACTATCTGTATCAGCATACCTGTCGAAGATTTCTGTAATTCTTATCTTGAATATACAATCAACAGTCGTATACTTGAAGTTGGTTGTTTGGTTGTACTTTCCCTTCTTTCTCAGGTTGTAGAATATGACGTCAATATGCTATATACAAATTTAATTGCACTAATATCTATAAACATGCATTGCACGTTAATAATGACACATAATGGTTTAAATATTTATTTAGATGAAGGAATAATAAAATTTAATTAATGAGAAAATTCTTATATATATTACTACAACAATCATCTAAATACCGAAAAATATTAGTACATTAGAATAATACGTGAATTCAAAATGAAGGGACGTCATCAAAACTTACATAAATGATTAATTTTAGTCATGTTAAGTAGATAATTATGTATTGTAGTTTAAAGGTATCGAATGTAATGGTATTTTACCGAACACTTCTTTATAGACAACATTTTTTGTATATGTTTCCTTATAATACTTTGGTTATTCTGCCATAACCAAAAACTCTTGTTATCGTCATTGATATCTCTTTTGAAAGTGCAACATATAGTTATTCACATAAGAAAATATATTATGGTAAATATAGCCCAATATTTAGTATGTTTATCCTTGTGGTTTATTTATTATAACTACAAAACATAAACATACTGAAAATTATTTTTCACACAAATTTAGAAGGATATTCTTTAGTTTCGGAAGATGAAAGTTGAATTCAAGGATAAACACATACTTAGAAGCAATTGACCAGTATCATAAGTTCTACATATATGACGTTATTGTCAAAACTTCTATATACCGTACTTACATAAGCTATTCAGGGGATCTAAGTTTTCAGGCATGAGGGGCATATTTTTTTTTTCAAAATCAACCTATATGCAATAAAAGATCAATTTCTACTTAGTCTATTATAAATGTTGTCACACTAATATACGTAAGAAATAATGAACTTGACAATAAATATGTACCGTAGAAGGTCATTTTGTATTGAAGTATTTAAGTATTTTTCTTAGTAGTAATTGTTGGTATCATCTTTTGATGAGTCAAAAACAAAAAATATTTTATTTTTAGCATAAAACTTAGCAATCAACCTTTTATTTAGTTGATCAATAAATTCATTTCTGCTAGCTAAGATCACTCTTTAATTTTTATTATGTAATCCTCATAAATTGCATTTTAATCGAGTGATGAAAATATTTTTCTTATTAAATGCACTACTATTACCATTGGGGTTGATAACCAAGTGTTCTAGAAGAACCAAATCATCTTTTATTGGATGCCCTTCTTCGTTTCCGACACGAAGCAAGAAGTCACTAAATGTTGGATCTGTTCTTACTTTTATATTTCTTGTCATTTGAATATTTTTCGTTTGAGTTCATAAGTATAATTCTGGCAAGCTAGATTTTACAATTTCTGCTTTGGTCAATTTTAAAACTACTAATTGTACTTGACAGAAATTACCTCCCAAACTATTACTTTTCCACCAAATGGTTCATCGATATTCAATATATTTCTAAAACTCTGGGCATTGTTTCAATTGTTTGATTCTTAGCCAAATATACTTCATCAAATTCTATCACTTTTGCTTTACTTATAAATTTAGCACTATTGTTTTGCTTTGATATGTTTGTGATTGTTATTTCAGAAATTTGAAGAGGTGTATCAAATCAAGTGAATTGTACGACCTCATAATAAAATCGTTGCTGGTACACCACTTGTTCTTATTTCTAACAATATCATGCCCCTTGATCTGACATTTACAAGTAATGTATGACCTAAGAATATTATTTCGATTTCATCGGAGGCATCTATAAAGGATAATCTCGCTATACCAGAGTCGACTTTTTATAATATAGTCTTGAAAGCTTATTCTTGTTCAGGATTTAATTTTGATTGTGCTTACTCAAATGATTGTATGTCATTCTTAATATTATACTAATCTTTTTTACCTTGTGATCTATTTTTCTAATCTTGAATACTCTTTTTATGGAATAAATTTATGTAACCTAAGTATTTTTTTTACTTTAAAAATAATTTTACTCATATGATGAATTTAAAAAATAATTTAATTGGATTCTCTTGCCAAATAATTAATTGAAATATTTGAATAATTGGTATTAATATTATATATAATTTATTTTCTGTTAATTTAGATTCTTAATATTATTTCATCTGATGTTTGAATATTTAATTATAATTATAATTTTATTCACTATAAATTTTATTAAGAATAAAAAGATCGATCTGACATTCCCCTTTTTGATCTTTATGTTTCAAAATCATTAGTGGTATTGTCTCTTACCAACCTTTTTCTTTCTTCTCTCACATATTTATTTTCTAAAAAGTTTCTTAGTTGTTCTTTAATAATTGTGTATATTTTTCTATATTACAAAAAAAAGTAATAATAAAAAAAAATATTATTTGATAGAAAAGTAGTACAAATATAATATAATGATATATTACCATATGAATTTTTCTCTCAATTTTAACACTTTATACAGTCCGTTTAGCATTTATTCTAGTTTTTTTTGTATTTAGTTTTATAGACTGGTAATGTATTACTAATATAGAGGATTCTTATGAAACTGATCTTATTAAACCTTCATATATATTTTTAATAAGAATTCAATAGACAAGATTGTTGTCACGACCCCAACCCGGTCGTGATGGCGCCCAACACACTACTAGGCAAGCCCGACCATTTATCAACACTTAACCCACTTAACATGATAGAGAATCAATAAGCCACTTAAATTAAATACCAGAACATACTGAAGAAATACGAAAGTTTAACAAAATACCGGATACAACCCACTATGGACCCAGTGTCATGACCATGAGCCTCTAAACATAGAGTTTTAATCCTAATACAAGTCTGTCTAAAAGCTGAAAAATACAGAATGTAAAGATAGAGATAGAAGGGAGAATCTTCGGCTGCGAACGCCGTGCAGCTGCCTCGAATACTCCCGGAGAATGCCTCTGGAACTCTGGTCAAAGCTCACTCAACCTGTGAATGCCCTGGATCTGCACACAAGGTGCAGGGAGTATAGTGAGTACTCCGACCCAGTGAGTAATAAAAATAAATACAGTCCAAAGATAAGAAAACACAGTAAATACACAAAGTAAGATATAATCCAAATATACAACAATATATGCCACTGAACAGCTGAACAATAATTAAAAATATAAATTCATGAATGCAATGCAATGCACATGATGGTACATTCCAGTACCCACTGCGGCGCGCAGCCCGAGCCACCCATAATCATTTAACATCGAGGGCGCTCACTGAGGGTGTGTAAAGACTCCGGAGGGGCTCCTACAGCCCAAGCGCAATATCAAGCCATCTCGTG
Organism: Nicotiana glauca; assembly: GCA_026770625.1. Classification (NCBI taxonomy): domain Eukaryota; kingdom Viridiplantae; phylum Streptophyta; class Magnoliopsida; order Solanales; family Solanaceae; genus Nicotiana; species Nicotiana glauca. The sequence continues at coordinate 83,252 of MU768387.1, forward strand.
GCATCAATCAAATCCTGGTCAGTCATTGTTATCTGACCCATTTACATCATAATGTTTCAAGTTACATCACACAGTGCCATTGTTACTACTGTTTAAAGTCACTGCTGCGGCGCGCAGCCCGAGCTACCCATATTGTTTCAAGTCACATCACACAATGCCATTTTTACCACTGTTTTAAGTCACTGCTGCGGCGTGCAGCCCGAGCCACCCATAATCAGCCCAGAAAACATCATAAGCCCCTTGGGCATTTATAAAATAATAGTTCTCAGCCCGAAATAACATTTAAAGTATTATTTGAGTTTTCAAAACTTAGAAATATGGCTGAGTTTGCAAAACAATATTTAAAACCTTGGACTAAGTTCAAATGATATGCAAAAATATACTAAAACAGTAATATCGGTCCCTGATGGATTCTACAAGTCCGCACAAGGCCCCAAACATGGCAACAAGCCCAAATAACATCAATAAAGTATGTGTATCAGTCACCAGTATAGTATAAATATCACCCGGGATAGACCAAGTCACAATCCCCAATAGTAAATGACCCCGCACTCGACGTGGAATACGTGTCACGCCTTAATATAGCGTTACGATGTGAAAGTCCGGGGTTTCAAACCCTCGGAGCAGCATTTACATCTATTACTCACCTCTAGCCGGCCAAATACTACTCCGCGATGCCTTTTCCACTCATATCGACCTCCTCGCGCGTCGAATCTGGCCAAAACCACAATGAATACATTACAATAGGCTAAGGGAGTATAACCCAACCGAAAGTACTCGAAAAACACCCAAAAACACGAAGTTGGCAAAACCCGAGCCCCGGGACCACGTCTCAAAAAATTATAAAATTAACATCACCGGCTTCCTTATCCCGCCACGAGTTCATACATACTAAATTCACAAAAATCGGAGTCCATTTGACCCCTCAAATCACTAGTTTAAACTCTTTCATGTTTCAAGCCCTAACCTCCATTTTTAGCCTTAATTCCCTTGGATTTTCAGTGTTAATCCATGTTTTTACACCATAACAACATAATCTAAGACCAAGAGTCCATACCTGATGAAGACTCTCGAAGCCCTCTTCAAAATTGCCCAAAAATTGCCTTAGTCCGAAGTCCAAAATGTTTTCCCCTTCAAAATTCGCAAAGAAGGCTTAATATGGTTCTGCCCAGTCATTTTTGCTTATGCGGTCAAATAAATGCACCTGTGGTCACTGCACATGCGACCAAACGACCGCTTATGTAGTCTCATTTAAATTCCCAGGGTCCGCTTCTGCGGCCCAAAACCGCTTATGCGGGTGCCACTTATGCGGATTCTCTATCCGTTTCTGCGGTCCAACCCAAGACCTCCCTGACCGCATCTGCGACCAATACGATGCATCTGCGGAACCGCTTATGAGGTCCCTTTTCCGGAGATGCGGAAACAACAGAACTAGCAAACCAAATCATGCAACAAACTCCGAATTCTCCGTTTAACCTCCCGAGATCACCCCGAGGCCCCCGGGACCTCAACCAAAAGCACCAACACGTCCTAAAACCTTATTCAAACTTGTTCCAATCCTAAAAACATATCCAACAACACAAAATCATCAAATCACAACGGATTCAAGCCTAAGTTAAACTAAAACTTCCGAAACTCGCATTCAATCAAAAACCCGCCCAAACGACGTCCGAATGACCTGAAATTTTGCACACATCTCCAAAATCACATAACGAAGCTACAGAAACTCTCGAAATTCCATTCCAACCCTTGGGTCAAAGTCGCACCTATCAACCGGAATTCGCCAAAATTCAAACTTCGCCAATTCAAGCCTAATTCTATACCGGATCTCCAAATCCAATTCCGATCGCACTCCTAAGTCACAAATCATCCCCCGAAACTAACCAAACCATAGGAATTCGTATCCGAGCCCTCTAACAATATAGTCAACTTCCGGTTTACTTTCCCAAAATAAGCTCCCTCCTAAGAGGCTAGGTGCCTCATTTCCAACTAAAACCAATCCGATTCTACCCGATCAACTCAAATACTGATATTGAAATATGGTGCAACATAATATGGGGGAAACGGGGCGGTAACTCACGTGACGACGGGCCGGATCGTCACAATTGTATTAATCTTAAAATCTTAAATATTTTAAATATTAACACAGAAGTTATTATAATCCAAAAAAATAAGTTATTACAACTATGTCCTTTCCCTATGAGTTCTTTTGTCTAATATTTTAGCGCAATTTTGGTCTATCAATATTATATTCGTACATTTATATTAATATAGGCTCTCCCGTTTCTAAATGAATTTGGACAATATAATGCGTTTTCAAATTAAATTAGTAATATAATTTTTTAAAGAAGTATATCATAAAAGTAATAGGATTACGTGACTAAAAATATATCCATATCCCAAAAATAATTTTATTAATAAAAAATCTAACATGTTCCTAAAGGTATTAGGTTTATATGCTAATATGTAGTATTTTATATCTATGCCGAACATAATTATACTAATGGGATTTCTAAAGGTAATCATGTAGGATTCTTAACGTGTAGTATATATTATATCCTAAAACTAATAGGTTTACAAGGCTAATGTGTAGGATTCCGATTATGTCCTTTTATTGTTAGTTATTATGCTTTAGATGATTATTTTATTATTATATATAAAATTTTTTTCCTTAATTAAATTTTATTATTCCTTCAAATAAATAAATATTTAAACTATTATGTGCCATTATAAAAGTGAAAACCCCAAAAGTTAAAAGTTAAATTGATGAGAGAACCTTCTAAATAATTGAAATGTACCTTATTTAATTATTTAATAATATTTAAATATGAGAAGGTAAATTTTGAACATTTATGAAAAGTCCTGTTAAGGAGACTCTTGGACTTTTCATAAACGAAGTATGCTCACATTACGTAGTGTAAATTTCATTCTTTATATATGAATTTCAGTAGTAACGAATATTGAAAAAATATCGTTTTAAAAAATAAAAATAATAAAATCTAATTTCTAAAGGTAATCATGTAGGAATAAGATTCTAACGTCTAGTGTTTTATCCTAAAACTAATAGGATTACAAGGCAAATGTCTATAATTCCGATTATGTCCTTTTATTATGAGTTATTATACTTAATATTAAAAAGTTACTTTTGTAATCCAATATTTTATTCATGCTTTTATAATAATATAGATAGTGTTGGTATAATGAATGAAATTAAGGAAAAGAAACTGAATATAATAAGTGAATACTCAGTTAAATACATCATACATATTCAGTTAAATACATCTGTTATTTAAACTACTGAATGCTGTTAAAATACATCTGAATAGAGTTAAATACATTTGTTATTCAAGACTAATGAGGCCATTAAATACATCATACAAATTCAGTTAAATATATCTGTTATTTAAAACTACCGAGTACTATTAAAATACATTTGAATAAAATTAAATACATCAGATGTAAAAGATACATATGAGTACAATTGAATATATAAAAATCATGTAAGACAAATTTGTGTGAGAGCTCAATTTGTGAATTATACAATTAGACAAACCAATCCTAAAGAAATGAATTATAGTGGAGTTGGAAGGGGTAAAACTTACATTTTCATCTCATAGTTTACCATCAAATGATAGAAGGTAAAATCAATTTTTTGAATTGACTTGATCAACTCCAAAATCCAATGGTATATAAAGTGTTGACTTGTTCTTCTTGTAATGGTCTTCCAAATTACTTCTACAAGTATGATATAATAAAAACATTATATCCATTTTTAAAAATATAAATACATAATAGACATACCGGAAAAAAAAACTCACTTCTGTTCATGTCTAGCGAGAAGACCATTACGAACCCATTTCTCGTATTCCTGAATGATTAATGTAGGATGTGGCCCCATTATTGAATCATCCTCAATGGGATGTCTTTATTCAAATATAGGGGTCAACTTTACTGAGGTACATGTAGTTCAATGAATTTATAAATAGAGACTTTTAATTATAAATACCATGAGAAAATAGATAATAAGTTTATAAAACACTAACCCGCGGAGTCGAAGTTAGACTCGTAAGGCGAAAAATACCATATACTTGGTCGCTGATTCCTATGAGATGGTAATGGGATTGATTCAATATTTTTTGCACTATTGTGTATTACAATTCTAGTTTCTGGAATTTGACTTGGAAGAAACTTATCGTCCAACTCAAATTGCGATACATAGTAATCTGTAGATGCAACCTCTTGGCCTATAGGTGCTATGTTGCACGGCACCTTCGATGTAGTATTCCCCTCCACTCTTGACTCAACACAAAGAGCATTAAGCACTGTATTCTGTTAGACGTATACATCAATGTTGTGTATTATAAATGACCTATATATATATAGTAACTAACTATATGAATACATCTAAATACATATAAATAGAATACATATTTGATCTTGAATTTGTATTTTGTTGAGGCTGTATTTAAGTGGAGAATTTAAATATATTGGACAACATGTTAAGAATACATCTAAATACATATAAAAACATTACATATATGGGGCAGGATTTAAATACATCTGCTATGTAATAACATTACTATGTAGAAGAAGCTTAAATATATACAAGTATCATGTTTTAATATATATGAGTACATCTAGATACAACATGCGGAGATCATAATAATTATGTAGAAATAAAGTCAGGAAAATACAAATGCATATAGGATTAAGATAATTAAAAATACATAAGTGTTCTGTATATACTTGTATTTCACAATGTTACAAATTATTTTATATATTATTAATCAGAATAAGAGTAAACATGAGATATAAGAATATACTAAAGAGGTTAAAAAATGTTAAACCTCAACACTATCGCCAATAGCTGTATCAATCTGTCTGTAACCTTTTGGATTATCTTGCAAGTTGGCATCATATGACATTTCAATACCATCATCACGTCTCCATGTGGTTTCCTTCCTCTGGTGCACACTTTTTTTTGGTGATTGTGTTGAAGATGGTCAGAAAGCATCTTAAAGTTATCATTGATCAATGATCTCAGAGACTTGAACTCGTTACAACCTTAGCAAACAGAAATAATTAGAAAAGTGCGCCAAAAATATACGAATGTTAAGCACTAAACTGTAAAGTTTAATATGTGGATAAAAAACTCACGTATTCTTTGAATGAATTTAGGTCTTTCCTCAAAGAAGAAACTTCATCATTTTTGGAATCTACCGACTGATTGTGATGCAAAATATTTTGTGCAATTTCAGATATACCAACAGGAGGAATCTTGGATTGAGTCTCTGTATTTGTTGGATGAATAATCTGTTATTTGTGCTTTTTATGAGGCGGTGATGAAGATGGACCAACACTTGCAGCATGTTTCTTCTTAAACTGAAGATCAGGTGTAGGAGAAAAGTCATCCGAATCCTATGCCAACTTGTCTAAATGAATAGGAGTAGGACTGTTCTCAACACCAACGCCTACTGGAGGAGTCTAAATAACGGCAAGCTCTATATCGGTTGGATGGATGTCCTTGTAAACAATCTAAAAAATAAAATACAATTAAAGTCTTACTACCATGGTTGTATGCAAATCTGGAATCAAAATGTAATTTGTATTCAAATGAAGGCAGCAGTAATGATTAGTAAATTATATGCAACTGTATACAGTAGTAATAATAAAGACAGTAGAAACTGTATGCAACAGTAACGATTAGTAAATTATAAACTATCCACCTAACAAATTGTAAATTATCATATTTCCCTTGTCATTGAACATGTCGTTCATCAGATAAGCAAAGTTTGGCTGATTTCCGGTAGATCTCTAATTGAGTATTCTGGGTACCACGTTATCAACGCGCAGTGCAATTTTGGCAACATTTGAACAACACTCATAAATCAAACTTACATAGCTAGAGGCATCCTGGCTATCCTGTAGTACTTCTTCTGAGCATCCATCTTCTTGCTAATAGATTTTGTCAGGCTTTCAAATACTTTTATACCCCCTGGATATTCATAATAGCTTCCACTCTCGACCAAGTAAAAATGTAGCTTTGGGATGGTTCAACTGTTCTTCTCGGATGAAAATATGAAAGTGTGTATAAAATACAACACAACTATCTTTAAGGCATCGCCATCGTTGTCGTGACCCCAATTCTTGTCAGCAAAGCATTTCATCAAATCTTTCTTTTTGACAAGATTGGAACTGCCAAACTATGTCTCAATAATTTGGTTAGGAACCTTTTCATTGAACTGAAAATTAGCAGGGTTACCAACACATTTGAGGTCAGTCACAAGCGTAAACTCCTTTATTGAGAAAGATAATGTAGTACCATTGACGTGTATTGAAAATACATCGTCAGGACTTCCTTCTAACTGGAGAGCCATGAAGCATCTGAAGAGTTGATGTTGGACTTCACAACGCTTCATTTGAAGGAAATTTCCAAAACAAGTATTACCTAATTGTTTGTACTGCTCTGGAGTAAGATTTTCTTTGAGGTCAGAGACTATGTCTGTGTTAGTATATACACTGATATACGGTGAAAATATAGGCTATTTTTATCACGATCCTAAACCCGGACCCGGTCGTGATGGCGCCTATCATAATGACAAAGCCAACCGACATTTACCCAATTCAGTTCTAACGGCTTAATAAATCAATATGTCATTTATAAGGATGGATAATCCAACCTTTAAGCAGTCAACAATACAAATATGCAGAATAACAACCCAACACAGCCCGATATCGGTGTGTCACTAGTCATGAGCATCTACTACAACTGTCTAGTCACAACAAGCCAAAATGGTCGGAAAAATCACAAGAATATATAATAAGGAATACAACAGAAGAAAGCAGAACCACAATCGCCAGGCGACTACCTTGCTAACTCCGATGAAATTTCCACCAAGCTCAGAAAATATCTGAATCTGCACACAAGGTGCATGGAGTAAAGTGAGTACTCTGACTTAGTGAGTAATAAAGGTAAATGAAATCTAAGCAGTAAGAAATCACGTAAGGCATACCAACATATTGTATAGAAGTAGTATAAAACCATTTAAGAAAGCAATGAAGCTATGAAATCTCTTGAAAACATCTTAGCTCAGTACAAACTCCTTTAAAAATGACTTTTTCAACAGTTACGCAAATGAATGCAAAACAACTAGTGCACATAAGCACAGAAAAATCTGCCCCTAGGGCACAATACACAATAAAATAGGTAAATGACAGGTAAATATGAAAGATAAACACATAAAGGTTTGCCCCTCGGGCATAATGTCAACAACTCCGCCCCTCAGGCAATATCTCAGAATAATACCATCCCCTCGAGCAATCACACAGAACAGTACCAGCCCCTCGAGCAATCACATAGAACGATACCAGCCCCTCGGGCTATGTCTTACATCACAATGGGTACCTGCGCTCACTGGTGGTTTACATACTCCGGGAGGGACCCCTTACGGCCCAAACACAATATCAAGACGCCTCGTGGCATCATAAACAGGCTCTCGGCCTCATATCAATATCAGCTAGCCACCTTGTGGCGTACATATCTCAGGCCCTCAGCCTCATAATCAAATCAGTATCTCACTGCTGCGACGTGCAACCCGACCTAAAAGTATCCTCACAATATAGGACCTCGACCTTACTCAGTTAAAAATGACATAAGCCACTTCGACAACAGTGAAACATGATGCTCAACCCAAAATATTATTTGAAATATTATTTCAAGTGTTAAAGCAAAATAAACTTGGTTGAGTTTTGAAAACAGTGTAGATAATATGACTGAGTTCAAGTATAAAATCAAAACAGTGAGGAAATGTCAACAACTGGCACTAAGCCCAAATATGGGATTCAGCCCAAATAATGATGATAACAAATTGTTTTCAATCAAATACGCAGTAAAATCATTAATCGGGACGGACCAAGTCACAATCCCCAATTAGTGCCTGTTCCCACGCTCGTCCTCAAGAATGCGCCTCACCTCAATGTAGCACTACGATGTGCAATCCGGGGTTTCAAACCCTCACAAAAATATTTACAATCATTACTCACCTCGAATCGGCTAAATATCTAGCTCACAACACCTTTTCCCCTCGAGTCGGCCTCCACACGCGTCGAATCTATCCAAAATCATAACGATACGTCACAGTATGCTAAGGTAACATAGACCAAGCGAAAACAATCGAAAAATACTAAAAATCCCGAAATTAGCAAAACTCGAGCTGCGGGCCTACTTCTCGAAACTCAGAAATTTTTGGATCAATGGGTTCCTTACATCCCCACAAGTTCATACATGCCAAAAGTTCTTAAATCCGACCCCAAATGGTCCTCCAAATCCCCAATAAAAAGTCCAAAATTCCAAGCCCTAGTTCTTCCATTTTTAGCTTAAGATTCCATGATTTTCTAGGTGGATTTCACAATAGAATCGAGTTTTAGGTCCGAAATTCTTACCTCCAAACGTTTCTCCTTGCACCCCTCTTCAATCTCCTTCAAAAATCTCCCAAAAAGACCAACTATGGAGTAAGTGAGCCCCAAAATCGCGGATGAAATGAATTAAAAACATTATGCCCAGGTCTGACCCTCATTCTTCGCGAACGCGGTCAACCCCTCGCGTTTGTGAAGTACAAATTTGTGTTGACCAGATTTTAACTTACGCGAACGCGACATGCCAGCCGCGAACTCGATGCTTCCTCCGCCTTGACCTTCGCGAACACATTCGCTCCTTCGCGAACGCGATGAATACCTGACCTCAGACCCGTCAGATGCAAATCTTCTTCGCGATTGCGTATACTCACTCGCGAATGCGATGCATTCCCCTTACCAAACTTCGCGAATGGGGCCTAGACCCTCACAAACACGTAGCTTACAAAACCCAGCCCTTTCGCGAACGCGAAGGCAATCTGATGCCTCCCCTCCCGAACCTTCATAAACACGAGGTTCCACTCGCGAACGCGAAGAACAAAAATACATGCAACTGCTGGAACAAAAATCTGCAATTTTTCCAAACTCCAAAATGATCCGATTGACCACCCGAAAGTCACCCGAGGCTGCCGAGACCTAACCAAAAGGCACCAACATGGCCTAACACCTTATTCAAACTTGTTCCAATCATTAAAACACTTCAAACAACATCAAATCAACCCAAAATACCGTATTTAAGCCTAAGCTTTCAAGAAATTTCCGAAATACGCTTTTGGTCAAAAATCCAACCAAACCATGTTCGAATGACCTAAAATTTTACACACACATCACAAATGACATAATGAAGCTACTGCAACTCTCAGAATTTCATTCCGACCCCTAGATCAAAATCTCGCCTGTCAACCGAAAATCACCAAAATATCAACTTTGCCAATACAAGCCAAATTCTACTCCGAACCTCCAAAACCCATTCCGATCACACTCGTAAGTTATAAATCACCTCCCGAAACTAATCGAACCATCAGAACTCACATCCGAGCCCTCTAACACATAATTCAACATCCAGTTGACTTTTCCAACTCAAACCTTCTTAAAAGAGACTAAGTGTCTCAAACCTTACCAAAATCATTCCGGACTCGATCCGACCAACTCGATACCATAAAATACGGATAACGAAGCATAAAGAAACAGAAATGGGGGAAACAGAGCGATAACTCATGAGACGACTGGCCGGGTCATCAGAAGCTCCCCAACTTAAACAAACATTCATCCTCGAACGTGCCTAGAGTTGTTTCAAAAGCCAACTAATTGCTGAATAACCTTACCAGGCATATACCTAGGGGTGATCCCACGTCACCCTATCTTATAGGCCCGACAACACATTGTAACTAAAATTTCACAATCCAATCTAGCCCATAAACCATAGAACCACATTTCAACTTATGAAATCATCAATACGATAAGAATCTCACATTTATACTGTGAATAAGCCCGAACAAGCTGTAATAACCCATACCTGCAACCTCAGGTGCAATTACATGATATACCACATAACTCAAATGCTTGCAGCGATAACTTCTAATCATAGTGAACTAAAGTCTCATTCCAACCCTTTCATATATTTCCAATGATAAATGAGACACGCAATAAACCATAACCATTTCTCTGATCAACCATTCATGGAGTCACTTCTCCTTTGGCAAGGACCATAGCAAATTTCAAAGCCGAACCTCGATATTTATCCTTCCAACAAGCTAAATTAAATCCGAAGTATTCATTAAAGATCCCAATGATCTCATCTAATCCACAAAACTACTCTGGTGACATAACACCTCAATACAGACTAAAGCCACAACTTGCACATTACACGCACTAATAAGCAACGGTCCGAACATACACAAATCATAAAAATGACTCAATGAAATAGCTGTACCTAAAGCTCACCGGTACCGACACAACACAAGGGTTGAGAACTCGTCTCACATCATAGAAATAGAACACACGAATCTAACCCGCAAGGTCATATCTCTACATAGCTTCGCTGCAAATGCGCGATCCTAACCAAACACTGCTCCACATGAAACACCTCAAGTCACTATGCTCGAAATCGACAACCACGCACAATTTGATATCTGGAACCAAAGCAAATAATCATAACCACAGTGAAGCAAATACACAACACTGCTCATCCCAAAAAGACATAACCAATACACCATTCGCCAAGCAATATCCAACATTCCTCCCGCTCGAGCTCCACTAAGAGACCCCAATAACACTGCACTACATGTGCCGATAACCAACAAATCCTAACGCCTCGTAACACAGAAAGGTAACTCATATATCTCCCCAGATTACTAATAAGCTCACTAATAGTCAAATCAACACATCCCCAATAATACAATTCGGGGCCGACCAAGCCGACTAAAGTTAGAACACATATCCACATTGGCCTGCCAATAGATCCCTTATCAAGGAAACCCTAGAACTGCTCCCTCAACTACTTTAACTCTGTTGGTGCCATACTATACGGTGCCCAGCTTCAAATCAATAACAAAATCGACAACATTGCCCGGTGACATGCCCGGCCACAAGAAACACATCCGAAAAGTCCCTCACCACCGGAACTGAATCAATATGAGGAGCCTCTGCACTGACATCCATCACGAGAGCCCAAATAAAAAGACAATCCTTCCCAGCCGTCCGCTGGTCTTCAAAATTTGAAGCCACTCTACCGAGAACATGATCCGTACAACCTCGCCACTCAATCTATGGCATTCCTAGCATAGCCAACAATGTCGCCTTAGCATAATAGTCCAGAATAACACAACATGTTGACAACCAGTTTGAACCCAATATCACATCCAAAATCTAACTTACCAAGAACAAAAGATCCGCTCGGGTCTCCAAACCCTGATAGTCACTAAACAGCACCGATACACACAACCCACAACCATAACATAGCCTGAATATGAGAACTCCTGTCTCCAACTCCATATAGCTCACGAATCACCATATTCGATTCCAATTCCACTATCCGAGTATAAAACACACCTCTAATACCCAATCATTCCCACGAGAGATACACTTATGATCCTTCTGTACCCAAGCAAATCCGAATATCAGCAGTTGATCCAACAAGAAAGTGCCGCAATACTAATGAGGTACCATCAACTTAATTACATTGCCTTTTTCTGAAATATATACCCTTGCCAAATCACCCCAACTAGCAATACCATTTCCTTAATTATCTAAAGATCTTTCCCCAAATCCTTTGAAGCCCATTTCTCTAATTATCTGGAACTGCCCATGTTGCCTAAGAATTTTATGACCTTCCATTCAGAACTGAACCGCAACCACACACACGTAAATCTCGATCCTCCTCACATACCGCATATACCAATCCATCTTAAAATAACATGAGAAGTTCATATCCCTTCTGAGCCATAAACAACTTTTTAATCAACCAACCAAGAACTTTACATTGATCCCATTCAGAAGAAAATCACTACATATCCCCTGCTCCTCATCCCAGCAGAAAATATACATCTCTAGCTACGGTAGAAAACAACTAGAACTCTCCAACCCCCTTTGCCTAAACAAGCCTATCAGGAGTGAATCCTCCTAACTTATCCAACCTATGTAATCCACTAAAACCCAAGAGCATTACCGTGAAATACCTGTAGAAACTCGTTACCTCATAAGCACCCAAGGAACTAATCATATCTTTACCATACTGATCTATCCTGCTACCAAGCTATCCCATCAATCCGAGCTCCCTTCTAATTTACCTTCGACTCGATATTCCTCCTTGCTATAACATCAGAATTCCTCAACCCAGATTCACCACACTAGGCCCAAGCATAATACCACGCAGTCTAAGGCTCAGAACCTACTGAATTCTCTTTCAAATGTTCCCAAAAGCACCACTTCAGAATACCTACCCTGAAAAGACTTCATGCGAATCTGAAGACATTACTTTCCTAATACTGATGTATAGAATCCCATAATTAATATAGAAATACCACAAGTCTTGACATCTTCTAATGAAAACTCAGTTTCTAACCACATATACAACTTTAAAATACCCAATTGTTACATGTAGAGCCTTAAACACATTAGACCATTCTCGAGAGTCATTTACTTATTCAAACTACAATTAGCCTAATAAAACAAACCAAACAAATCGTCCCTCATAAGCACTCTGACACCGCAGAATGTAACATCATTCCATTACAACCAAGCAACTTCCCGCTCTATGCACTGAGCATCCTTTACCAACCACAACTCAAGACATTCCGTGATTCTCACACACCTGTGAAGCATCCTATAACCTTTGTTAAGAATTTTCCTTTACTCAAGCCATCCTCGGTCTCAATCTCCACCGTCCATAGCTGATTCATCCGTACACCTCAAACTGGAACCAACGTAACACATAACTGTGCAATCAGCTAATCAATAACAAACTCCCCTACTTGGCTCGAAGCCACAGATCAAAAAACGCACCACAACTCATAACGCATATACCTTGTTGCTGTCATAATACCATAGTGAGATTTACTCAATCCTTCATAAGCTCGTGGAACACAGACCCTCTGATACTTCATATCTTCTGTAACTCTCTCATTTCTTCTTGTAACAATTAAACCCACTCTCCTAAGCGACCCAAATTAAATTCACACATATATTTCACTTGTAAATGTGATCTTCTAACAGACAACATAAAGATCACACAACTCCAGAACACTTCGCAGGAGATAACCTACCTGTTTCACCTTAAACTAACATTTATGTATACCTTCCACCATCATAACCATTACGCTATCACTTAGTCTGAACTCATACCGCAACATGAAATCTATTCTACTCCCAACAAAGAGACATGAAAAGATTCTTCACACTCCCATAACTCGGGGCTATAACTCAAATCAAGACAGAAATCAAGCACCTAATAGTTCTTCTATCCTCCAGCAGACATTTCTCGTCACTTCCAAATCATATGAATACATCTCGCAACACTAACATTCTCATTACATAGTCATCCAGCCGTCACTTCCACTAATAGGGAAAAATACTGAACATATAAATTCAAAAGCGCTTGATCACATAATCAGCACCTCGGTGCTCAAGCTGTAGGAAAAAATCTGGCCTCAAGTCCTCCAGACTTGCCCAACATCAACACACAGAGATGATATCTCTCCCCTTGATCGGGGAATCATAAACCATCGATGCACATTTGATACTGAGCGCTCATGCACGCATATGAACGCGTGGAAGGAATTCAAAGAGTTATATTTCAAGCTGAATCAAATACGCACGACAAGAGTTCAAGAATATGAAGTTTTTCCTAAAGGTTCTGCAGACTCTCGAGGATAAATACAGATGTCTCTGTACCGATCCGCGAGACTCTACTAAACCTGCTCATGACTCGTGAGACCTGTGTAACCTAGGCTCTAATACCAACTTGTCACGACCCTAAACCCGAACCCGATCATGATGGCGCCTCTCTTAAAGACAAGGCCAGTCAACACTTACCCAATTCAGTTGTAACAGCTTAATAAATCAATAAGTCATTTATAAGGATAAATAATACAACCTTTAAGCATTCAACAATACAAATATGCAGAATAACAACCCAACACAGCCCGACATCGGGGTGTCACTAGTCATGAGAATCTACTACAACTGTCTAGTCACAACAAGACCTAAATGGTCAAAAAAATCACAAGAACACATAAGGAGGAATGCAGTGAAAGAAAGCAGAGCCGCGATCGCCAGAAGACTACCTTGCTAACTCCAATAAAACTGTCACCAAGCTCAGAAAATACCTGAATCTGCACACAAGGTGCAGGGAGTAAAGTGAGTACTCCGACTCAGTGAGTAATAATGGTAAATGAAATTTGAGCAGTAAGAAATCACGTAAGGAATATCAATATGTTGTATAAAAGAAGTATAAAACTATTTAAGAAAGCAATAAAGCTGTGAAATCTCTTCAAAACATCTTAGCTCAGTTCAAACTCCTTTAAAATGACTTTTTCAACAGTTACGCAAATGAATGCAAAATAACTACTGCACATAAGCACAGAAAAATCCACCCCTCGGGCACAACAAACAATAAAATAGGTAAATATGAAAGATAAACACATAAAGGTTTGCCCCTTGGGCACAATGTCAACAACTCCGCCCCTCGAGCAATATCTCAGAAAGATACCAGCGCCTCAGGCAATCACACAGAACTGTACCAGCCCTTTGGGCAATCACATAGAACGATACCAGCCCCTCGGGCTATGTCTCACATCATAATTTGTACCCGCACTCACTAGGGTGTAAGGATTCCGGGAGGGGCCCCTTATGGCCCAAGCGCAATATCAAGCCACCTCGTGGTATCATAAACAGGCTCTCGGCCTCATATCAATATCAACAAGCCACCTCATGGTGTACATATATCAGGCCCTCAGCCTTATAATCAAATCGGTATCTCACTACTACGGCGTGCAGCCCGACCAAAAGTATCCTCACAATACAAGACCTAGGCCTTACTCAGTCAAAAATCACATAAGCCATTCGGGTAACAGTAAAACATGATACTTAGCCCAAAATATTATTAGAAATATTATTTCAAGTGTTAAAGCAAAATAAACTTGACTGAGTTTTGAAAACAGTGTAGAATAATATAACTGAGATCAAGTATAAAGTCAAAATAATGAGGAAATATCAACAAAAATCCTCGAAGGGTTCAAATAGCTAGCACTAGGCCCAAATATGACATTCAACCCAAATAATGATGATAGCAATTAGTTTTTAATCAAATACCCGGTAAAATCATCAATCGGGACGGACCAAGTCACAGTCCCCAATTAGTGCACGACCCCACACTTGTCATCAAGCGTGTGCCTCACCTCAATATAGCACTACGATGTGCAATCCGAGATTTCAAACCCTCATGATAACATTTACAATTATTACTCACCTCGAACTGGCTAAATATCTAGCTCACGATGCCTTTGCCCCTCGAATAGGCCTCCACACGCATTGAATCTATCCAAAATCAGAACGAATACATCACAATATGCTAAGGTAACAGAGCCTAAGTGAAAATAATCGAAAAATACTAAAAAACCCAAAATTAGCAAAACCCGAGCCCCAGGCCCACTTCTTGAAACTCAAAATTTTTTACATCAACGGGTTTCTTACTTCCCCACGAGTTCATTCATGCCAAAAGTTATGAAATCCGACTCCAAACGGTCCTCCAAATCCCCAATCAAAAGTCCAAAATTCCAAGCCTTATTTCTTCAATTTTTAGCTTAAGTTTCCATGATTTTCTATGTGGATTTCACAATAGAATCAAGTTTTAGGTCTGAAATTCTTACCTCCAAACGTTTCTCCTTGAATCCTTCTTCAATCTCCTTCAAAATGCTCCCAAAAAGACCAACTATGGAGTAAATGAGCCCCAAAATCGCGGATGAAATGAATTAAAAACATTCTGCCCAGGTCTGAACCTCCTTCTTCGCTAACACGGTCAATCCCTCGCGTTCGTGAAGCACAAATTTGCGTTGACCATATTTTACCTTACGCAAACACGACATGCTAGCCGCGAACGTGATGCTTCCTCCGCCTTGACCTTCGCAAATGCGTTCGCTCCTTCGCGAACGTGATGAATAGCTGACCCCAGACCCATCAAACCCAAATCCTTCTTCGCGTTCGCGTATAGTCACTCGCGAACGCGATGCAATCTCCTCACCAACCTTCGCGAACGCAGACTAGACCCTCGCGAATGCGTAGCTTACAAAACCCAGCCCTTCGCGAATGCAACCTCCCCTTTGCGAATGCGAAGGCAAAATCTGATGCCTCCCCTCCTGACCCTTTGCGAACGCCAGGTTCCACTCGCGAACGTGAAGAACAAAAATACCTGCAACTGGTGGAATAATAATCTGCAATTTTTCCAAACTCCAAAATGGTCCGATTGACCACCCGAAACACACCCGAGGTCTCCGAGACCTCAACCAAAGGCACCAACATGACCTAAAACCTTATTCAAACTTGTTCTAATCATTAAAACACTTCAAACAACATCAAATCAACCCAACACATCGGATTCAAGCCTAAGCTTTCAAGAAACTTCCGAAATACACTTTTGATCCAAAACCCAACCAAACCATGTCCGAATGACCTGAAATTTTACACACACATCCCAAATGACATAACGAAGCTACTACAACTTCAGAATTCCATTCCGACCCCTAGATCAAAATCTCGCCTATCAACCGGAAATCGCCAAAATATCAACTTTGCCAATTCATGCCAAATTCTACTTCGAACCTCCAAAACCCATTCCGATCACACTCCTAAGTCATAAATCACCTCCCGAAGCTAACCCAACCATCAGAACTCACATCCTAGCCCTTTAACACTTAAGTCAACATCCGGTTGACGTTTCCAACTCAAACCTTCTTAAAAGAGACTAAGTATCTCAAACCTTACCAAAATCATTCCGGACTCGATCCGACCAACTCGATACCAGAAAACATGGATAACGAAGCATAAAGAAGAAGAAATGGGGGAAATGGAGCGGTAACTCATGAGACTACTTTCCGGGTCATCACATCTTCCCCAACTTAAACAAACATTCATCCTCGAATGTGCCCAGAGTTGTTTCAAAAGCCAACCAATCGCCGAATAACCTTACGAGGCATATACCCGTGGGTGATCCCACGTCACCCTATCTTATAGGTCTGATAACACATTGTAACTGAAATTTCACAATCCAATCTAGCCCATAAACCATAGAACCACATTTCACTTCTAAAATCTTCAATATGATCAGAATCTCACATTTATACTATGTATAAGCCCGAACAAGCTGTAATAACATATACCTGGAACCTCTGGTGTAATTACATGATGTACCACATAACTCAAATGCTTGCAGCGATAACTTTTAATCACAGTGGCTGCACATCACAACCGAATACCGATAGAAAACCTCTTATCAACTAAAGTCCCATTCCAACCCTTTCATATACTACCAATGATAAATGAGATGCAATAAACCATAACCATTTCTCAGATCAATCATTCATAAAGCCACTTCTCCTTTGGCAAGGACCATAGCAAATTTCTGAGCCGAACCTCGATATTTATCCTTCCTACATGCTGAATTGAATCCGATGTATTCATTAAAGATCCCAACGATCTCATCTAATCCATACAACTACTCTGGTGACATGACACCTCAATACAGACTAAAGCCACAACTTGCACATTACACACACTAATAAGCAACGGTCCGAACATACTCAAATCATAAAAATGACTCAATGAAATAGCTGTACCTCAAGCTCACCAGCACCGCCACAACACAAGGCTAAGAACCCGTCTCACATCATAGAAATAGAACACATGAATCTAACCCGCAAGGTCATATCTCCACATAGCTTTGCTGCAAATGCGTGATCCTAACCAAACACTACTCCACATGAAACACCTCAAGTCACTATGCTCTAAATTGACAACCACGCACAATTTGATGTCTAGAACCAAAGCAAATTATCATAACCACAGTGAAGCAAATACATAACACTATTCATACCAAAAAGACATAACCGATATGCCATCCACCGAACAATATCCAATATTCCTCCCGCTCGAGCTCTACTAAGATACCCCAATAACACCGTACTACATGTGCGGATAACCAACAAATCCTAAAGCCTCGCAACACGAAAAGCTAACTCATATATCTTCCCAGATTACTAATAAGCTCACTAACAATCGAATCAACACATCCCCAACAATACAATTAGGGGCCGACCAAGCCGACTAAAGTTAGAACACATATCCACATTGGCCTGCCAACAGACCCCTTATCAAGGACACCCTAGATCTGCTCCCTCAACTCCTTTAACTCTGTTGGTACCATATGATACGGTGCCCAGCTTCAAATTAATAACAAAATTGACAACATTGCCCAATGACATGCCCGGCCACAAGAAACACATCCGAAAAGTCCCTCACCACCGAAACTGAATCAATATGAGGAGCCTCTGCACTGACATCCATCACGAGAGCCCAAATAAAAAGACAATCCTTCCCAGCCGTCCGCTGGTCTTCGAAATTTGAAACCACTCTTTCGAGAACATGATCCGTACAACCTCGCCACTCAATCTGTGGAATTCCCAACATAGCCAATAGCGCCGCCTTAGCACAATAGTCCAGAATAACACAACATGGAGACAACCAGTCTGAACCCAATATCACATCCAAAATCTAACATACCAAGAACAAAAGATCCACTCGGGACTCCAAACCCCGATAGTTACTAAACAACGTCGATACACACGACCCACAACCAAAATATAGCCTGAATATGAGAACTCCCTATCTCCAACTCCATATAGCTCACGAATCACCGTATCCGATTCCAATTCCACCGTCCGAGTATACAAAACACCTCTAATACCCCATTATTCCCACGAGAGATACCCTTATAATCCTTCTGTGCCTAAGCAAATCTGAATATCAGCAGTCGATCCAACAAGAAAGTGTCGCAATACTAATGAAGTACCATCAACTTAATTACATTGCTTTTTTCTGAAAAATATACCCTCGTCAAATCACCCCAATTAGCAACACCATTTCCTTAATCATCTGAAGATCATTCCCCAAATCCTCTGAAGCCTGTTTCTCTAATTATCTGGAACTGCCCATGCTGCCTAAGAATTTTATGACCTTCCGTTCAGAACTGAACCGCAACCTTACACACGCAAATCTCGATCCTCTTCACATACCGCATATAACAATCCATCCTAAAATAACACGAGAATTTCATATCCCTTCTGAGCCACAAACAACTTTGTTCTCAACCAACCAAGAACTTTCCATTGACCCCATTCAGAAGAAAATAACTACACATCCCCTGCTCCTCATGCAAGCAGAAAATATACATCTCTAGCCACGGTAGAAAACAATAAGAACTCTCCAAATCCCCTTTGCCCAAACAAGCCTGTCAGTAGTGAATCCTCCTAACTCAACCAACCTACGCAGGCTACTAAAACCCAACAGCATTGCCGCGAAATACCTGTAGAAACTCATTACCTCGTAAGCACCCAAGGAACTAATCATATCCTTACCATATCGATCTATCCTGCTACCAAGCTATCCTACCAATCCGAGATCCCTTCTAATTTTCCTTCGACTCGATACTCCTCCTTGCTATAACATCGCAATTCCTTAACCCAAACTCACCACACGAGGCCCAAGCATAATACCACACAATCTAAGGTTCACAACCCGCTGAATTCTCTTTCAAATGTTCCCAAAAGCACCACATTCAGAATACCTACCCTTAAAAGACTTCATGCGAATATGAAGACATTACTTTCCTGATACTGATGTATAGAATCCTATAATTAATATAGAAATACCACAATTCTTGACATCTTCTAATGAAAACTCAGTTTCTAACCACATATACAACTTTAAAATACCCAATTGTTACATGTAGAGCCTTAAACACATTGGACCATTC
This sequence comes from Nicotiana glauca, assembly GCA_026770625.1. NCBI lineage: Eukaryota > Viridiplantae > Streptophyta > Magnoliopsida > Solanales > Solanaceae > Nicotiana > Nicotiana glauca. The sequence goes on from MU768387.1 coordinate 103,188, forward strand.
TTGAGAGTCATTTACTCCATTCAAACTGCAATTAGCCTAATCAAACGAACCTAAAAAACCATGCCTCATAAGCACTCTGACACCGTAGAATGTAATATCATTCCATTACAACCAAGTAACTTCCCACTCTATGCACCGAGCATCCTTTACCAACCACGACTCAAGACATTCCATGATTCTCACACATCTGTGAAGCATCCTATAGCCTTTGTTAAGAATTTTCCTTTACTCAAGGTGCAAGGAGTAAGGTGAGTACTCCGACTCAGTGAGTAACAAGGGTAAATGAAATTTGAGCGGTAAGAAATCATGTAAGGCATATCAACATGCTGTGTAGAAGCAGTATAAAACCATTTAAGAAAGCAATGAAGCTTTGAAATCTCTTGAAAACATCTTAGCTCAATTCAAACTCCTTTAAAAATGAGTTTTTCAACAGTTACACAAATGAATGCAAAACAACTAGTGCACATAAGCGCAGAAAGATCCACCTCTCGGGCACAACACACAATAAAATAGGTAAATATGAAAGATAAACATATAAAGGTTCGGTCCTCAGGCGCAATGTTAACAACTCTGCCCCTCGGGCAATATCTCAGAAAAATACCACCCCTTCGGGCAATCACACAGAACAGTACCAGCCCCTCAGGCAATCACATAGAACGATACCTGTACCTCGGGCTATGTCTCACATCATAATGGGTACCCGCGCTCACTGGGGGTGTACAGACTCTGGGAGGGGCCCCTTACGGCCCAAGCGCAATATCAAGCCACCTCGTGGCATCATAAACAGGCTCTCGACCTCATATCAATATCAACAAGCCACCTCATGGCGTACATATATCAGGCCCTCGGCCACATAATCAAATCAGTATCTCATTGCTGCGGCGTGTAACCCGACCTAAAAGTATCCTCACAATACAGGCCCTAGGCTTACTCAGTCAAAAATCACATAAGCCACTCGGGCAACAGTAAAACATGATGCTCAACCGAAAATATTATTTGAAATATCATTTCAAGTGTTAAAGCAAAATAAACTTGGCTGAGTTTTGAAAACAGTGTAGAATAATATGGCTGAGTTCAAGTATCAAGTTAAAACAGTGAGGAAATATCAACAAAAATCCCCGAAGTGTTCAAATAGCTGGCACTAGGCCCAAATATGGCATTCACCCAAAATAATGATGATAACAAATAGTTTTCAATCAAATACGCAATAAAATCATCAATCAGGACGGACCAAGTCATAATCCCCAATTAGTGCACGACCCCACGCTCGTCATCCAGCGTGTGCCTCACCTCAATATAGCAGTACGATGTGCAATCTGGGGTTTCAAACCCTCAGGACAACATTAACAATCATTACTCACCTCAAACCGGCTAAAACTCTAGCTCGCGACACCATTGCCCCTCGAATCGGCCTCCACGTGCGTCGAATCTATCCAAAATCAGAACGAATACGTCAAAATATGCTAAGGTAACAAAACCTAAGGAAATGCAATCGAAAAATACTAAAAACCCCAAAATTAGCAAAACCCAAGCCCCGGGCCCACTTTTCGAAACTCAGAAATTTTTACATCAACGGGTTCCTTACTATCCCACGAGTTCATTCATGCCAAAAGTTCTCAAATCCGACCCCAAATGGTCCTCCAAATCCCCAATCAAAAGTCCAAAATTCCAAACCCTAGTCCTTCCGTTTTTAGGTTTAGTTTCCATGATTTTCTACGTGGATTTCACAATTGAATCGAGTTTTAGGTCCAAAATTCTTACCTCAAAACGTTTCTCCTTGAATCCCTCTTCAATCTCCTTCAAAAAGCTCCCAAAAAGACCAACTATGGAGTAAATGATCCCCAAAATCGCGGATGAAATGAATTAAAAACATTCTGCCCAGGTCTGACCCTCCTTCTTTGCGAACGCGGTCAACCCCTCGCATTCGTGAAACAAAAATTTGCGTTGACCAAATTTTACCTTATGCGAACGCGACATGCCCGCCGCGAACGCGATGCTTCCTCCGCCTTGACCTTCGCGAATGTGTTCGCTCCTTCGCGAACGCGATGAATACCTGACCTCAGACCTGTTAGACCCAAATCCTTCTTCGCGATCGCGTATACTCACTCGTGAACGCGATTCAATCCCCTCACCAACCTTCGCGAATGTGGCCTAGACCCTCACAAATGCGTACCTTACAAAACCCAAGCCTTCGTGAACACGACCTCCCCTTTGCGAATGCGAAGTCCAAATCTAATGCCTCCCCTCCTGACCCTTCATGAACGCGAAGAACAAAAATACCTACAACTGCTGGAACAAAAATCTACTACTTTTACAAACTCCAAAATGGTTCGATTGACCACCCGAAACACACCCGAGGCCCCCGATACCTCAACCAAAGGCACCAACATGACCTAAAACCTTTTTCAAACTTTTTCCAATAATTAAAACACTTCAAAAATCATCAAATCAACCCAACACATCAGATTCAAGCCTAAACTTTCAAGAAACTTTTGAAATACGCTTTTGATCAAAAACCCAACCAAACCACGTCCGAATGACATGAAATTTTACACACACATCCCAAATGACATAATGAAGCCATTGCAACTTTCATAATTCCATTCCGACCCCTAGATCAAAATCTCACCTGTCAACCGGAAATCGCCAAAATATTAACTTCGCCAATTCAAGCCAAATTCTACTCCGGACCTCCAAAAACCATTCCGACCACACTCCTAAGTCATAAATCACTTCACGAAGCTAACCGAAGCATCAGAATTCATATCTGATCCCTCTAACACATTAGTCAATATTCAATTGACTTTTCCAACTCAAACCTTCTTAAAAGAGACTAAGTGTCTCACACCTTACCAAAATCATTCCGGACTCGATCCGACCTACTCGATACTGTAAAACACGGATAACGAAGCATAAAGAAGCAGAAATAAAAGAAATAGAGGGATAACTCTTGAGACGACTGGCTGGGTCATCACAATTTTTTCACAAACAACTTAATTTCCTGCATTTAACAAGAATAAATACATATAAATACAATTGAATACAACACATATTTCACAGTACAATTGATATGAATACAACTAAATACAAACTGCAAAAATAAACTGGAGTAAAATGTCAGTGATAGAAATATATGTACATATATAATACATACGCATACAACAAATAAAGACATTGCAATTAGAATAAAACAATGATGGGAACTTTGAAAATATTTATAAATACAACTATATGCAATATGAAAAGGTCAGTCCAGTAAGGTAAAAAATAGTGAAAGAACTATTTGAATACATCTAAATAAATCTAAATGCATTATGCAACATCAATTAAATAAAAGTCAATTTGCATATATTAGAATACATATACATATTTGTATCATTGATTTCTGCAAGTACAAAGATATATTGAATGTCCTTTTTGAATAAATCTAAATACATGTACATGTATTTATATACATAAAAAATAGAGAAGTCAACAGGTTTATACATATAAATACAAATGTGACGACCCGGCCCATCGTCACGTGAGTTACCGCCCCGTTTCTCCCATATTATGTTGCTCTATGTTTCAATATCAGTATTTGAATGGATCGGATAGAATTGAATTTGTTTTAGTTGGAAATGAGGCATTTAGCCTCTTAGAAGGAAGCTTGTTTTGGAAAAGTCAACCGAAAGTTGACTATATAGTTAGAGGGCTCGGATGTAAATTCCGGTAATTTGGTTAGCTTCAGGGGATGATTTGTGACTTAGGAGTGCAATCAGAATTGATTTTGGAGGCTCGGTGTAGAATTAGGCTTGAATTGGCGAAGTTTGAATTTTGACGAATTCCGGTTGATAGGTGAGATTTTGATCCGAGGGTCGAAATGGAATTCTGAGAGTTTTAGTAGCTTTGTTAGGTGATTTTGGATATGTCTGCAAATTTTTAGGTCATTCAGACATCGTTTGGTCAGGTTTTTGATCGAATGTGCAATTCGGAAGTTTTAAGAAACTTAGGCTTGAATTCGATGTGATTTATAGGTTTTAGAATTGTTTGACGTGCTTTGAGGATTGGAACAAGTTTGAATAAGGTTGTAGGATGTGTTGGTGCCTTTGGTTAAGGTCCCGGGGGCCTCGGTGTGATTTCGGGTGGTTAAACGGGAAGTTTGAAGCATTGTTGCAGGTCTGATCTTTCTGTCTTCTGGTATTTCCGCATCCGCGGAAAAGGAGCCGCAGAAGCAGTTTTGCAGATGTGGCAGGGAGGTCACAGAAGCGGGCAGGTGTGGCCCAGGGTATTTCTATATAAGCGGACAGCGGGTCGCTTCAGCGGGTCCGCATAAGCGGATATTATACCGCAGAAGCGGTCGATAGGTAACCGCATAAGCGGATATTGAGTCGCATAAGCGAAGCCTAGAATCTTAAGTGAAAACTGCATAAGCGGTCATTTGGCCTCAAAAGTGATCCCGCATAAGCGGTAGCGGGACTGCAGAAGCGAAACCGGGCAGGGATTTTAGTGAACAGTGGTTCACGATTTTTTGAAAGAGAAGAAAATATTTTGGACTTCGGACTTAGGCAATTCTTGGGCGATTTTGAAGAGAATTCGAAGGGGTTTCATTAGGTATGAATTATTAGACTCGGAATGTGTTATTATGGTATAAAAACATGGATTAACCACTGAAATTCGAGGAATTAGAGGGTAAAAATAGAGGTTAGGGCTTGGAACTTAAGGGAGTTTAAAAAAATTACGTTTTGAAAGGGCAATTGAACTCTGATTTTAGTAAATTTGATATGTATAGACTCGTGGCGAGACGAGTAATTCGGTGATGTAAATTTTATAATTTTTTGAGAAGTGGGCCCAGGGCTCGGGTTTTGCCAACTTCGTGATTTTTGGTGTTTTTTGAGTCTTTTCGATTGGGATATGCTTCTTTAGCCTATTGTAATGTATTCGTTGTGGTTTTGACCAGATTCGTCGTGCGAGGAGGCAGATTCAAGAGGAAAAGGCATAGCGGACTAGTCTTGTGGCCAACTTGAGGTGAGTAATAGATGTAGATGATGACCTGAGGGTTTGAAACCCCGGTTTATCACACTGTGACGCTATATTGAGGCGAGACACGAACTCCATGATGAGTGCGGGGTCGTTTGTGATTGGGGTTTGTGGCTTAATCCGCCCCGAGTGGTGTTCAAGCTGTGCTTTGGAGTATAGACTGATCAATAAACATCCTACTTAGATTGTTATGAGTATATATGGGTTGCGTGCCGATTATTTGGATCCCTTAGGGATTATTATCACTGTTTCCATGATGCTTAGCATGTTTTCATGATATCAGTCGTGAGTTAAACACTGTCTCAAAATGACTAGTAAATTTCTGAAGTTTAAATACTTAATCTATAATTCCTAATAATTGGAACTGGAAATGATAACTTGACTGTGCCCGTGTGGCTTATATGCATATATCTGGACTGAGTGTGGATCGGGCTGCATGCCGCAGCGAGTGCTACGATGATATTGTGCTTGGGTTGTAGGAGCCCCTCCGGAGTCTGAACCCCCAGAGTGAGCACGGGTACCCAAATGGATCGGGCTGTACGCTGTAGCGGTCATTTGCATTGCATTGCATTCATGTTCTGATGTTTATCTAATTTAGTTGTTTCTGTCTTGTTGCCATTTCACCATTAACTATGCTAAATTGTTAGTTTTAGTTGTACATTATGGTATTTTCGGGATTTCATACTTCCAGTCATTATATATGTCTATTACCACTGAGTTGGAAGTACTCACTTTACTCCCTGCACCATGTGTGCAGATTCAGGTGTCTCGGGAGCATAGTTGAGCTATTTGCTGCTTCAGAGTTTCTCAGGAGTTGTCGAGGTAGCTGCCTGACGTTCGTAGGACCCGACTCCTCCCCTATCCCTTTATTATTTCTGCATTTTTGAACATCAGTATTACTGAGGACTCATTATTTTGTTATCTTAGAGGCTCTAGACTCATGACCCCAGGTCTTTGGGAGTTTTATTGGCAGTTATTATGATTTTTGTACTACTTCTGTCTAATCACTATTTAGAACTATATTATTTGATAATTTAATGCTATAAACTGGAAATGGGTGGTGTGGTTGAGTTGTGAGCATTGTATGGTCGGGCTTGCCCAGCATTTGTGTTGGGCGCCATCACGACCGGGAGTGGGGTCGTGTCAAAGTTGGTATCAGAGCCTAGGTTACTAGGCCTCATGAGTCATGAGTCGGTTAGTAGAGTCTCGCGGATCGGTACAGAGACGTTTGTGTTTATCCTCGAGAGGCTGCAGAACCTTTAGGAAACACTTCATACTCTTGGAGCTTTGTTGTTCTGAGACCTAAACTTCTGTATTCTATTCTCTAGCAGATGGTGAGAACCCATGCTACAGGACGTGACAGACAACCACCATTGCCACCTGCTAGAGGCTGTAGTCGTGGTCGAGGAAGACCAGTGAGAGCAGCTCCTGCAGATCCACCTGCTGCCTAGGTTCCAGACCAGCCTCCAGCTGTAGATGCTCCAGCAGCACCTGTTCCGGCACCGACAGTGCCCATTGCGATTCCTGGTCTTCAGGAGGCTTTAGCTCAGATCTTATCCGTCTACACTAGCCTGACTCAGGCAGTCTCAGCCACTACTATCGCAACTACTTCTCAAATCGGGGGTGGTCATCAGACCCCCGCAGCTCGCACACCCGAGCAGGTTGTTCAGGGATTGCAGACACCGGGAGCAACCCCAGCTAAGCCAGTTGCACCAGCTCCAGACTTTATGGTTCCAGCTATGCCAGATGACGAGCAACGTCGACTGGAGAGGTTCGGTAGGATCCAGCCTCCGACATTCAGTGGCACTGAGGGTGAGGATGCCCAGGGATTTCTAGACAAGTGTTAGTATATGCTTCGCACTGCCGGGATTTTGGAGTCAAGTGGGGTGGCTTTTACTACCTTCCTGTTCTCAGGGCTTGCATTTACATGGTGGGAGGAGTTTGAGAGGCGCAGGCCTATTGGAGCTGCGCTCCTTATTTGGCAACAGTTCTCCACTCTCTTTCTGGAGAAGTATGTACCACAGTCTCGCAGAGAGAAGCTGCATCGTCAGATTGAGTGGTTGGTTCAGGGAGACATGACTGTGACTCAGTACGAGTTGAGATTTACGCAGCTAGCTCGGCATGCTACTTGGATGATCCCGACAGATCGGGAGAGGATTAGGAGGTTTGTTGATGGTCTTAACTATCCAATCCGTATTTTGATGACTAGAGAGAGAGTTGTGGCCGCCTCGTTTGAGGAGGTAGTTGATATGGCTCAATAGGTTGAGACAGATCGCCGTCGGGAGCGTGAGGAGAGGGAGGCCAAAAGGCCTTGAGGTTCAGGTAGCTTCAGTGGTGCTCCATCTAGGGGCCAGTTCCAGCGCAGTAGAGGTTGTTCTTTCAGACCTCCTCAGTCAGGTCGTACAAAGTCCAGTGGGGCTTCTTCAGGCCGTGGTCGTTAGGGTTATCAGCAGGGTCAGTCTTCACTTAGCGCCCTTCCAGCTCAGAGCTCTACTCCTGCTTCTTCAGCCCAGGGTTCGTCTGCAGCGAGTGGTTGCCTTCAGTCCCCTTCTCCAGCTCCGGGTCATTGCTACGAGTGCGGTGAGTTTGGTCATATGAGGAGACAGTGTCCTCGGCTTCGTGGTTGTCGGTCTCAGTAGAGGGATCAACCCTCCTCTTCTACTCCATCTACTTTAGAACCATCCCAGTCAGGTAGGGGTGGGGGTTAGACAGCTAAGGGCCGCCCTAGGGATGGAGACTGTACTGGCAATGGTCAGGCTCGGTTCTATGCTCTCCCAGACAAGAGGGACGCTATTGCATCAGATGCTGTTATCACAGGTATTATCTCAGTTTTCCACAGGGATGCTTCTATTTTGTTTGATCCCGGATCTACATACTCTTATGTGTCTTCATATTTTGCTCATCATTTGGGTACGACCCGTGGTTGTCTTGCCTTGCCTGTGCACGTATCTCCCCGGTGGGTGATACTATTATTGTAGATCATGTATATCGATCATGTCTGGTGACTATTGGGGGTCTGGAGGCCCGAGTTGACTTGTTATTGTTGCGCATGGTATATTTTGATGTGATTTTGGGTATGAATTGGCTATCCCCGTACCATGATATTCTGGACTGTCATGCCAAGATAGTTACGTTAGCTATTTCGGGTGTTCCGAGGATCGAGTGGCGAGGTATGACTGATTATGTGCTCAGCAGGGGGATTTCCTTCTTAAAGGCCCAACGGATGGTTGGTAAGGGTTGTTTATCGTATTTGGATTTCGTGAGAGATGTCAGAGCTGAAACTCCTAGTCTTGATTCAGTTCCTGTTGTGAGGGATTTCCCTGATGTGTTCTCAGCAAACCTGCCGGGCATGCCGCCGGACAGGGACATTGATTTCGGTATTGACCTGGTGCCGGGCACTCAACCTATCTCTATTCCTCCCTATCGTATGGCACCAACTGAGTTAAAGGAATTGAAGGAGCAGCTTCAGGAACTCCTA
>MU768387.1:113005-143198 GCA_026770625.1 Nicotiana glauca
TGATGATCCACATTTGCTTGTCCTTAAGGATAGGGTTCAACATGATGATGCCAGGGATGTGTCTATTGATAGTGATGGTGTATTGAGGATGCAGGGCCAGATTTGCGTGCCCAATGTGGATGGGTTTCGGGAGTTGATATTGGAGGAGGCCCACAGCTCGCGGTATTCTATTCATCCAGGTGCCGCAAAAATGTATCAGGATTTGAGACAACATTACTGGTGGAGGAGAATGAAGAAGGATATTGTGAGTTATGTAGCTTGGTGTCTCAACTGTCAGCAGGTCAAATATGAGCATCAGAGGCCCGGTGGTGTACTTCAGCGGATGGATATTCCCGAGTGGAAGTGGGAGAGGATTACTATGGATTTTGTGAGTGGTCTCCCTCGTACCTCGAAGAAGTTTGATCCGATTTGGGTGATTATGGATAGGCTGACCAAGTCCGCGCACTTCATTCCGGTGTGTACTAGCTATTCTTCGGAGAGGTTAGCGGAGATTTTCATTCGGGAGACTATACGGTTGCATGGGGTCCCAGTTTCTATTATCTCAGATAGGGGTACTCAGTTTACTTCCCAGTTCTGGAGGACTTTCAGCAAGAGTTAGGCACACAGGTAGAGTTGAGCATAACATTTCATCCACAGACGGACGGGCAGTCCGAGCGTACCATTCAGATATTGGAGGACATGTTGCGTGCCTGTGTTATTGAATTTGGAGGTTCTTGGGCTGAGTTCTTGCCACTTGTAGAGTTTGCTTACAATAACAGCTACCAATCCGGTATTTAGATGGCGCCGTATGAGGCCTTATATGGGAGACAGTGTAGATCTCCGGTTGGTTGGTTTGAGCCCGGCGAGGCTAGACTATTGGGGACAGAGTTAGTTCAGGATGCCTTAGAGAAGGTGAAGGTGATCCAGGAGAGACTTCGTACCGCTCACTCGCATCAGAAGAGTTATGCGGTCCGGAAGGTTCGAGATGTATCTTATATGGTGGGCGAGAAGGTCTTGTTGAGGGTTTCGCCTATGAAGGGCGTTATGAGATTTGGAAAGAAAGGGAAGTTGAGTCCGCGGTCCATTGGACCTTTTGAGATACTTAGGAGGATTGGGGAGGTGGCCTATATGCTTGCTTTGCCACCTAGCCTGTCGGGAGTGCATCCGGTATTTCATGTGTCTATGCTCCGGAAGTATGTCGGGGACCCGTCTAATGTGTTAGACTTCAGTACAGTTCAGTTAGATGATGATTTAACCTACGATGTGGAGAAAGTGGCTATTTTGGGTCGTCAGGTTCGGAGGTTGAGATATAAGGACATATCTTCGGTGAAGGTGCAGTGGAGAGGTCAGCCCGTGGAGGAGGCCACCTGGGAGACCGAGCGGGAGATGCGGAACAGATATCCTCACTTGTTTGAGACTCCAAGTATGCTTCTTGACTCGCTCGAGGACAAGCGTCTGTTTTAGTTGGGGAGGATGTGACGACTCGACCTATCGTCACGTGAGTTACCGCCCCGTTTCCCCCATATTATGTTGCTCTATGTTTCAATGTTAGTATTTGAATGGATTGGATAGAATTGAATTGGATTTAGTTGGAAATGAGGCACTTAGCCTCTTAGAAGGAAGCTTGTTTTGGAAAAGTCAACCGGAAGTTGACTATATAGTTAGAGGGCTCGGATGTGAATTCCGGTAATTTGGTTAGCTTCGAGGATGATTTGTGACTTAGGACTGATCGGAATTGATTCTGGGGGCTCGGTGTTGAATTAGGCTTGAATTGGCGAAGTTTGAATTTTGACGAATTCCGGTTGATAGGTGAGATTTTGATCCGAGGTTCGGAATGGAATTCCGAGAGTTGCAGTAGCTTTGTTAGGTGATTTTGGATATGTCTGCAAATTTTCAGGTCATTCAGACGTTGTTTGGTCGGGTTTTTGATCGAATGTGCAATTCGGAAGTTTTAAGAAACTTAGGCTTGAATTCGATGTTATTTAATGGTTTTAGCGTTGTTTAACGTGTTTTGAGGATTGGAACAAGTTTGAATAAGGTTGTAGGATGTGTTGGTGCCTTTGGTTGAGGTCCGGGGGCCTCGGTGTGATTTCGGGTGGTTAAACGGGAAGTTTGAAGCATAGTTGAAGGTCTGATCTTTCTGTCTTCTGGTATTTCCGCATCCGCGGAAAAGGATCCGCAGAAGCTGTTCCACAGATGCGGCGTGGAGGTCGCAGAAGCGGATATTATACCGCAGAAGCGGTCAATAGGAAACCGCATAAGCGGATATTGAGTCGCATAAGCAAAGCCTGACATCTTAAGTGAAAATTGCATAATCGGTCATTTGGCTGCAGAAGCGGTCCCGCATAAGCGGTAGCGGGACTACAGAAGCGAAACCGAGTAGGGGTTTTAGTGAACGGTGGTTCACGATTTTTGAAAGAGAAGAAAACATTTTGTACTTCGGACTTAGGCGATTCTTGGGCGATTTTGAAGAGAATTTGAAGGGGTTTCATCAGGTATGAATTATTAGACTCGGAATATGTTATTATGGTGTAAAAACATGGATTAATCACTGAAATTAGAGGAATTAGAGGGTAAAAATGGAGGTTATGGCTTGGAACTTAAGGGAGTTTAAAAAAATTGGGTTTTGAAAGGGCAATTGAACTCCGATTTTAGTAAATTTGATATGTATAGACTAGTGGCGAGATGAGGAATCCGGTGATGTAAATTTTGGAATTTTTTGAGAAGTGGGCCCAGGGCTCGGGTTTTGCCAACTTCGTGATTTTTGGTATTTTTCAAGTCTTTTCGATTGGGGTATGTTTCTTTAGCCTATTGTAATGTATTCTTTGTGGTTTTGACCAGATTCGACGCGCGAGGAGGAGGATTCAAGAGGAAAAGGCATAACGGACTAGTCTTGTGGCCGACTTGAGGTGAGGAATAGATGTAGATAATGACCTGAGGGTTTGAAACCCCGGTTTATCACACTGTGATGCTATATTGAGGCGAGACACGAACTCCATGATGAGTGCGGGGTCGTTTGTGATTGGGGTTTATGGCTTAATCCGCCCCGAGTGGTGTCCAAGCTGTGCTTTGGACTATAGACTGATCAGTAAACATCCTACTTGGATTGTTATGAGTATATCTTGGCTGCGTGTCGATTATTTGGATATATTAGGGATTATTATCACTATTTCCATGATGCTTAGCATGTTTTCATGATATCAGTCGTGAGTTAAACACTGTCTCGAAATGACTAGTAAATTTCTAAAGTTTAAACACTTAATCTATAATTCCTAATAATTGGAACTGGAAATGATAACTTGACTGTGCCCGTGTGGCTTATATACATATATCTGGACTGAGTGTGGATCGGGCTGCACGCCGCAGCGAGTGCTACGATGATATTGTGCTTGGGCTGTAGGAGCCCCTCCGGAGTCTGAACCCCCATAGTGAGCGCGGGTACCCAAATGGATCGGGCTGTACGCCTCAGCGGTCATGTGCATTGCATTGCATTCATGTTCTGATGTTTATCTGATCTAGTTGTTTCTGTCTTATTGCCATTTCACCGTTAACTATGTTAAACTGTTAATGTTAGTTATACATCATGGTATTTTCGGGATTTCATACTTTCAGTCATTATATATGTCTATTACCACTGAGTTGGAAGTACTCACTTTACTCCCTGCACCATGTGTGTAGATTTAGGTGTCTCGGGAGCATAGTTGAGCTATTTGCTGCTTCAGAGTTTCTCAGGAGTTGTCGAGGTAGCTGCCTGACGTTTGCAGGACCCGAATCCTCCCCTATACCTTTATTATTTCTGTATTTTTGAACTTCAGTATTACTGAGGATTCATTATTTTGTTATCTTAGAGGCTGTAGACTTATGACCCCATGTCTTTGGGAGTTTTATTGGTGGTTGTTATGATTTCCATACTACTACTGTCTATAATCACTGTTTAGAACTATATTATTTGATAATTTAATGATATAAATTGGAAATGGGTGGCGTGGTTGATATGTGAGCGTTATATGGTCGGGCTTGCCTAGAATTTGTGTTGGGCGCCATCATGACCGGGAGTGGGGTTGTGACAACAGATGAATACATCAACAATACAAATGAATATATCAGAAATTACCTTTTCTTCCAGCGTATCCGCACTTTTAATTGCTTCAACCTCCTTCCCCTTAATAGATGAAGCTTCAGAAATATATTTTTTTCCTCTTTTCCGCCATGGAAAGTCTTGCTTCCTTTAATGATTTCGCAACTTGGGTTTCTTTGAAATTGTCATGGCAAGATTTTGTTCTCTTCTCCAATGCCATATTTTTGGATAAACCTGCATCCAATTTCCCTTGAGTGATTTTCAAGGATAAAGAGGGCCCATCGAAAGTGAGAATTTTAGTAGGTATACCTTTAGTAATCAACTTTCGGGGTGTATTCTCAGACACTGTGAGAATACGCTTGGATACTATTGATTAGAGAAAACTTGGGGAGTAGAGATGTTGAGAATAAACAAAAATAGCGAAAATCAAAAAATTTAAATACTTACCACACTAATTATGAGATTGGGGAAGAGGGAAGCGGTGGTGGGGGTGAGAGGTTTCTCTGGTTTTGAGCATGTTTACAGGGAATGGGAAAGAGATTAGAGTGTATCAAAATAGAGAGAGAAAGAACGTGTATTGAGAAGTTTTTATGAAATACAGTAATTATGAGAGAGAAAAATCTGATAAGGGAGAGAGAAAAATAACACATAGCGTCTTTAGTGACTTAAGTGTAGGAGATAATCAAAATTATAAATTTTGCTATAAACCATAAAAGGTATCTATAGAATATAATTTATTTAAATGGTATTTATTTAAAATAAATAAGGTGTTAACCTTTTCTATAGGAGGTAAAAATTCCTTTATAATAGCCTCTTTGTCCAATCTTATTTTGAGAAGTGCTTTTTTTAAAAGTTGTTTATCCTAAAATCTGGATAACAATTAAATTTATAATTTGATTTTAAGGATACATGATTTAACCTAGTACTAATTAACAAGTGCAAATAGTAATAATAAAATTAACAATAATATGAGGCGAACCAGTGTTTGAACAGAGCTTAGACCCCCGAGCTCAAATACTCTCGAGCTAGTTGTGAAAGTATAGTTAAAATGCAAGAAACTGATAAACAAGCGAATATAAATTAAAGAGAGAATATTGTATTGCTTTGATCTACGCGAATGTAAGGTGTTTACAAGATGATTAGGATCCCCTTTATATAGTATAGGAATCCTATTTATGGTATAATTCTATTCCGGAGGTAAATCCCATGATTAGCTAGATAACTGCCCCTGATTGGATTTGTTCCGAGATTTATGCCATGATCTCCAGCTGGTGACGGATATCTCGCTTTTTTATTATCGCACTTTGATCGAAGTCTGTCATGTTTGGTCTCGATCGGTGTTGGCCTCGATCTCGATAGGCACCTCAATCCTTAGACTCGATACCTCATCTTCGTGTTTTGGTATGATCCATTACAAGGCAAACCCTCGATGCAGTCCCCTAGTCTCTATCAAATGGCACAATCGGGTAGGCCCGGTTTTAACCCATATAGATCGTTCCCTCGTTTCTTGAAATGTAATAAGAAAAAATGAATTTAGTCTTCGATTTTGTACCTCGATCTATAATGATATCATCCTCGTGACATAAGCGATGGAAGCAACTGAAACGTCCCATCGGTACAGTTCCCAAAATCATTAATGAGTGTTAGTTGACGGTCGGCCACCAATGCCTTTGAACTGTCGTCGTGAATCTTTAAATAGGTCTTCTTCCCGCTTCCTCAAACTTTACTTTGAATTTTTCATGTACTAATCTTCCAAAATCCCTTTGAGTTCTTCAAGTCTATCTGCAAATATTCAAAGCTTTTCACATATTTTAAGCTTTCCCGTTCTGCATAGTCTCCTAGGCTCCGTTACCAATCCTTCCTCAAAACACCAAACATTATCCTCTTCTTATTTATTTACACAGAAATGGCAAAGACATCAAAAACTGTTCCTCAAAAAGAGAAAGCCTTTTCATCTCGGCCGGCAGGCCACAAAACACCGATGAAGTCGCGCCCTGAGGAGTGCATTCCCGAGATGGGGTGTGATTTTCTTCCAACTTCAAAGTCTAGGAAACTTCTTCTATCCCTGGTTGGTGTGAGCCAATGTCTAGGTACATGTGCTCGATAACTGCAAGTGACCTCGAGCAGGTCAAGAAAGACTGCCATTGGGAGAAGAAAGATGTGGTGATTCCGTCTCCCGAGGAAGATATCACTTACCATGTGGAAGGGTTTCTAAGTGTTTACAATTATCCTTTCACGTTGGGCCCTGTCGATCTCATTATCATCGACTTATGCTGCCAATAGCAAATAACCCTAGGCCAGATCTACCCTTACTTTTGGCGACTTATCATTTTGTTCCAATTTTTTGCGAGAAAAAAAAAGGGACGCCTTTCACCCTCAACCACCTCATTAGGCTGTATAGGCCCCTTCTTTTTTGAGTTTGGTTGATAAAGCTTCAGTATTGGGCCACCAATGTATTTTTCTCGAGCATAGATGAGGACAAGGATCAAGGGTGGATGGTTCAGTTCGTTTGAGTGAAAACTTCTGACCTGATTCCGGGCGAGAAGATGCCATTTCCTGAGAAATGGAATATGGAGCGTAAGTTGATCCTTACTTTAGCTTTTATTTACCATTTTGTTTCCTTTACTTGTTTTCACTAACATCCTTTTTTGTGATATAGCGGTTGCTTGGATGCCTAGTGCGATTTTGGACCTCGAGAGCTGGGTTCGGACCCTATCTTCGACCTCTTCATATGCTGAGCGATCATGGCGCGATTTAGAAAGGGGCTGATGGGAAGCCAAAATCATCGTAAGCCTTTTCTTTACGTATCTGATTGCCTGAAAATGTTTCCTTCTTATACTTACTTGATTTTATTTCATATAGTCCTTGGGAAATATGCCGTCATGAGGCTCCCATTCAGGGAGGAGGAGCTTTCGCCCCGATCCCGAAGCTATCAAAGGAAAAGAAAAGAAAAAGGGTCTCACCCTCCGATACTCCAAAGCCCAAGAAGAGCAAGGCTCGCAGGTCGAAAAAGGACACCCCGCCCTACCTGCCGATGTAGCTCAATGTCTAAGGGAGAAAGAAGAGAAAGAGGAAGATGAAGATGCTGACTCGAGCTAGTAGCTCAAACTAAGAGGAGCGCCGAGGCCCCGAAGGCTGCTAGGCCGGTGATGATCGAAGAGGTTCAGCCTCAGACCGAGGAGATCTCGGAGGGTGGTCTGAGCAAAGTCCCCGAGTCCTTGGAGGCTAAAGATGCCTCCCATCATAATGAGCAATCAGTAGATGTGCCTGAAAGGGCTGGTTCCGAGGCCTTTCAAAAGAAGGGAACGCCCCAAGTGACTTGCTTGGGGCAATAGACGTTGACAATTCACCGCCTTTCCCTACATTTTCTGAGGGGAAAATTCAGGAAGCCCAGGCCATGGAGACCCCTGATATGGGAATGGCCCACGAATGGGAGGAACTTTCTCATGGTTGCTTCACAGGAGTCGAATATGCTTCCGACATGGGTGATGCATCGAGTATCTTCGATGAGGCTCAGTGACTCCTGAGCCAGGTAAACCTCAGCTCCCTTTATCAATATTATGTTTACCTTTATTTCCTCTTGCCTAATTTCCTTTCTTTCTTCTCGCTTCATCGGGAAGCATTTTCTAAATCTCGGGAAGAGCTGAACCGGTGTGAGGCTGATCTTAAAAGGCTCACGGAGAATAGAGATGCCCTCAAACTTCTCAATGGGCAAAAAGAAGAGGATATCAAGGACCTCTGAGATGAACTAGCCACAAGTAACAAAGAGCAGACCGACCTGATTGAGCAGGTAATGAAGAATTTTCTTAGAAGTTCGAAGTATCAATTGGGGAACGATGACAAATACTTTGATCATGCAGGTTCAATAGAAGGCCGAAAAGATCGAGCAACTCTGTGAGGAGGTCAACATGATGAAGGCATAGACTTTGGAATAGAAGTAAAACATGGACCACCTTGCCTTGGAGAAGGATACTGCTCGAGCCCAACTATCATCGGCTGAACGCCAACTCCAAAGCATGAAGGAGAAAGCTTGGCTCGAGCTAAGAAAATTGAGGAGCTCATGGGTCGGTTGGCTGCCGATCTTGCAAAGACCACATCTGAGGCAGAAAGAGTAAAGGCTGAAGCGGAGGAAATCGTGGCTATCTACCGAGTTGATGCTGAAGCTGCTCAAGCTCGAGCGAGAAAAGTGGTTGGCACCGCTCAAACTCGATCATACTAGGTTGTGAAGCATTCCAAGTACCCGTCTCGAAGAGAGACACTCGAGGAGATCCATGCTCGTGGCTTTGACCTTGTTGTTGATATTGAGAACGCGAAAGTACTCGAGGCCAAAGCTAAAACGTTGCTTTCTTCTTCTGATGATGACTCTGGGAGCGTGATTGGACCCGAGAGTGAGAGGATTCTTATGACAAAGACGCAGCTCTCGAAGAAAATTAAGCACTTAGGGTTTTTCCTTTTTTTGGATTTTTGTGTAGGATCCTGACTAATCCATGTAAATTTTTTCATATAATATATATAAAATGTTTCCTTTCTTATCCCAACTTCTGTCTTGTGAAAACTTCAATTTGCTTTTTTCCTTATGACAATTTTGATACACTTTGCACCTTGTGAGAATTTTGACTCACTTCGTGTCTTGTGAAGCTTTTGTTTGTGAATCCGAAACTTAGGAAACTTGATCAAAGTCAGACTAACATAGTCTCTATAACCGAGTGAGTAATTGCTCGAACTCGAAGTAGAAAAACCCTTAGATTTTAGTTGAGTGAGGCTATATTCTCGAACTCAAAAAATATAATGGCCCTTAGGCTCTTGGCTTGGGCTGATATGGCCTAAAAAAAGTGGCTTTTTTTCCCTTTTCGGCTTAAAAAGTTTAATCATATAAAAAAATTCTATGCCTTAGTACGAGGTAAATCAGTACTCATTAGGATTTTCGAGGTTTAGTATTATCGAAACCCTCTACTTTTTTATGCCTTAGCATAAGCTTGTTCGAGAGTTCAAACAATTTGGTACCTCTTAAGGTTTTTGAGGGTTGATGTTATTGAAACCCTTTGTAATTTAGCCGAAGATAGCCTTTTAAACCGGTTTTATGAAAATATTGGAAGGCATGTTTTATTATGGAATTGGGACGTCTCCAAACCGTGTTAGTTTCGCTGTACCCTTTAACTTGAGATTTGCCCTTTGGGCTTGTTTCTCAATTACACTTCAAACTTGTTCAAAGAGTCAGTCCCTGAGTGGGATAGTCGTGGCCCATAAAGATGAGGGTTTCCTATTTAAGGTCTTATAATCATGAAGTTTAATAATTCGAGCATGTCGATTTTTGGATGGCAGCCCTCGAGTACGGGGTTAATTGTTCGAGCTTTAATTGCGATCGATGCTTGAGCTAGTTTCCATAATAGATCATAAGTATGTAATTGTAAAGTAGAAATTTACTAAGGCATGGAACATCAGGTAAGGAAAAAAATACTTCTTTCAATAGATCATTCATACTTACGTTTTGTCATTAGGTCTCGAGTAATCTACATGGACATGGTTCATTTGACCGTTTGGCCCTTTACAAAATTTACCTATCGAAACCCTATGGTAAGGGTGGAAAATGGTCCGGGACCGATCCTAAATGGCCTCGCAGGCCGGGCCTAAACACTTCGGTTCTAAGTGCGCTCGGGCTTCGTGGTCCCGGCTTAAATGGTCCCCGGCTTAAACGGTCCCGGGCTTTGTGGGCTTTTTGGTGTAAGCAGATCGGGACTGGGTCCACGAACTAATGGCCCGGGCTATGTGGGTCGGTCTCCGTCCTAAACAGGCCTAAATGGTCCTTGACTATTTTTTAATTTTTTTTATCTAAGACAATTTCTTGTAAATTTTATATATATATATATATATGTAACGACCTGACCGGTCGTTTTGAGTAATTGCGCCCGGTTCGAAAGTTTGAGGTCTCGAGTAGTTTCATAATATGTTTATTGATTTGTGTGCATGGTTGAATTCAATTAACGGATGATTTAGGGTCAAACTGGAAGAAGGAAACTAGCTTTGGAAGTTTAAACGGTGAGAATTTGATCGGAATTGGACTTTTGGGTAAACGGCCCCGGAATGGGTTGTGGATGATGTCAATAGCTTCGTATGGTGATTTTGGGTTTAAGCGCGCATGCGGATTCGGATTTGGAGGTCCATAGGGTAGATTGAGGCATTTTGGCGGAAGTGGGAAAAGTTGAAGTTTGGAAAACGACGAAGTTTGACCCATAGTTGACTTTTGTGATATCGGGGTCAGAATAAAATTCCGAGTGTTGGAGCAGGTCCTTTATATCATTTTGGACTTGTCTGTGAAATTTGGCGTTATTCCGAGTTGAATTGATATGTTTCGGCATGAGATTTGATATTTGAATATTTGAAAATTCATAAGTTTGATTGTGGTTTGATTCGTTGTTTTGGTGTTGTTTTATGTGATTTGAAACATCAAGCGAGTCCGTATTAGGTTATATGACTTGTTTGTGTGATTATATGGGGTACCTGGAGCCTCGGGTGTATTTCGGATGGGCTACGGATCATTTTTCTCTATGTTTGAACTGCTATTCTACTATTTGATATTTCCTTCTATGCGATCACATTGATTTGTCCACGATAGTGTTTAACCAAAAAATAGGTTTTTAGTCAAAGCTAGAAATTTAGAAGAACACGGGTTACTGATAATCAGAAGAGAATATAAAGAAAGGCTTTTGAGAATAATATGATTAGAAAACAAGTAAATCAGAGTGTATTCCAATAATATTTTGTGTCTTACAAGTGTTCAACATTCTCCTTTTTATAGTAATTTTGGAAATACGTGCCTTACCTTTGTCATAATAAGGCTATTATGAGCAATTAATGACATTAAATGAAACATTACACAATCATTAAATTAAATAAATATTCTCTAACGTTTTTAGTATTTAATATGCATTAAATACTATATTTGGTCTTTCACAGGCTATCAGATTCATTCCTTTGATCTTTGAGATTTAAATGTCTTGAATAGGTACGGGCTCTGTATCACTTGAATAATTGCCCGTGCCTCTTCCACTTCCTTTGCTCGCATCCGTTGTTGCTCGTGTCTCTTGGCTAACTTTAATTCTTTGACTGATCTACGTGTCGTCATTCTTTAATATGTAAACTCGATTTTTCCCAATACAGATAGTCCCCCACTTTCCATTTATTCATCAGTTGAATATTTGGGAAGTGGATTCTTCATTAAAAGGGAATTTTTATCATTATTAATGCTATGACAAGATTGATGCTTCAATTGTCTCTTCCATTTAATGCACCGTGCACGTGTCATTCCTTTATTGGCTCTACAATTTTGCAATCCTTTTCAAGGCTTTTTTTACAGCTCTACTTTTCACGAAGTGCCAGTTACCTTTATTATAGGCTTTCCATCATTACACTTTTCTCTTTGATGGTTGTTCTCTTATATAAATATAACCTCTTGTCTTCTTTCTCATAAAGTTTTATTGAACACTTTATTTTTCCCAATTTTGCTCACTTCTTCTTCGCATCGATTTTCTTCATCATGTCTTCTTCAAACTCTAACCCTAGGAAAGCTCCTATTTAGATAACTTCCCCAATGTCCCTGTTAGACATAAAAGGGGTGGTAGGCTTCGCAATTTAGGATCTACCCGTAGGGGTGGTTCTTCTGGTTCCTCTGTACCCTCTTCTAGATCTGGCCCTTCTTTTATAACTAGAGGTTCTTTTACTCAAAGGTCTTCTTCTAAGGGTAAAGAGACTTCTGAACCTTTACAGGAGCCTTTGGTAGAAGAGATAGTCCCTACCGAATTATCTTTCCACCATGATAGACAATCGCTTCAAATCCAAATTGCTGGTTTAGATCGTGCTGATGTTTTCCCTACTTTGATTACAGAGGTTTTAGCCCCCATAGTATGCAAAGATTGTCATTGGAGTAGTGATTTCCCCATCATCATCCCTAATCCGAATCAGAGAATTACTTCCTATATAACTGGAGTTTCTTTCATTTATACCTACCCTTTTACTCTAGGGTTTAAACCAACTATTGATCCAGTAATTCTCGATTTTTGTTGTTTCTTCAAAGTCTATTTAGCACAAATTGGTCCTCTTGTTTGGAGGGCTGTGGCTTGTTTAAGGAATTTAACCAACAAGGCAGGTGTTGATTTTACCTTTCCTCACCTAATTCACCTCTACTCCCCTAGACTTTTCCGTAAGGGTGTTTTCACCTTAGTAGCTAGGAGTAAAAGGGTTTTGGTAAGCCCAGAAGATGATAAGGATTGTGGCTGGTACGCTTGATTTGTTGCTGTCCCCACACTTGGTTTAGTGGGTAAGGAAAACACTCCCTTCCCTGAGAAGTGGAACTTTGCACGTAAGTTTTTTTACCCTTTTCGTACCTTTTTCTTTCAAATTTAACAATTTCTCTGATTTTTCTTTCTCCTTCTTTTCTGTAGCAACCATGGGAGTTGTGGATACCGTCTCCAATTTTCGTGTTTGGGTATATAAGTTATTGAAGACCGTGCCTATGGAGGCTAGGTGTTGGAAATCTATTTCCAATCAGTACGGTTGGAAACTAAAAACTCACAGTAAGAGTTTTTTTAATTTTATTTTTCCGTATGTAAAATCTTCCTTTTTATTGTTTTAATTCTCATCCCTCTTTTTGTCAGGATTTGCAATTCGTGGCGTTTCTGCTGAAGCAGTCATGGCCTCGCGTTCCTCTTTAGGAACTCAAATCTCTTTAGGTAAAGGTCGAGATATTCTCGTGAAGAGAAAAACCATTGAAACGACTTCGAGGAAGAAGATACAGATGAAGGTGGCTCTTTAGTAACGGGGCAAAGAGCTAGGAGACGTATTATATCTGATGAAAAAGTTGAAGTTTCTCCTTGTGCCTCTCCTATCGAGCCTGTCCATCTCGTCTCTGATGACGATGTTACCCTCCAGGACACTCGTGAATCCATCAACCAACTTTTTGTTAGTGGTTTTGAGAGTGGCGAGTTAGGGCCCGTTTTAGATGAACTTCCCCTCTCTTCTTTTTCAACCCCAGTGCTTACAATCCCTCCTCCTCCTCCCCTGCCTATAATTTCTTCCTTACCAGCTCCATCTGCTCCTATTCCTTCTCCTGCTGTTTTAACTTCTTCTACCGCTCCTCCTTTATAATATAGAAATGGGTTCTACGGGAAGAAGTGCTTCCATGATTAGTGTGACTATTGAAGTTCCCGCCAACAACAGTCTTTTGAGGAAATCTGGTTAGGCAGATGTTTGGATTGAGCCTTTGATTAGCCAAATTGAGAAAGAGAAAATGAATAGTCATAGCTGCCTGACTCTGATAAACGACATAGTTCACGCCACTTTGAAGGTATTTTCCTCCTTTATTAAAAATTTCTTTTTCCCTTGGATTCTTACTTTCCTCATTTATTTTTTTTCAGGCCAATCTTATTGGTACAGAGTTAATGAGCAGAATTTCTCTGTTAGAGAAGGTGGCCCGTGATTCTAAAAAGACTATTCTTGAGTCTGAGAAAGTGGCTCATGAGTTCAATTGGAAGCGGCTAACTGGAAAGGGCAGTTTGATAGTGCACAAATTGCTATAGAAGATTTGCAAGAAAATAGGAGTAACCTGGAGCAGCGGGTGCGAGCATTAACTTCTGAGTTGGTAGTGGCCAAAGCTTCTTCAAGCCACGCAAAGAAGGACAAAGAACGCCTTGATGCTCTTTCTCCGAGCAATTGTCCAGCTCAAGTGAAGAAATTAGAGAGCTAAGAGCACTTCTGAACCAAAAAGAAGTTTATGCAGGGGATTCGGTGCAAAATCTGACTCAGACACAAGAAAATTTAAGAATCTCCTCTGACAAGGTACGTGCCTTAGAAAGCTCCCATGCCTCTCTCCAAGCCCCTTTGGCTGAAAATGAAGAGCTTAAGAATGAACTTGCTGTTTGGGAAAGAGACAATGAGCTTCTCGAAGATAAACTGGCCGTTGAAGTAAGTTGGGCTTTTCTGAACTCTCGCCGTGATATCCTAACTGAAGTTGGTCAGGAGAACTTCAACTTAGAGTCAGAATTAGCCAAGGTTATGGAGACGATTGAAAAGGCTCAACAATTATTGGACTTCCCTTCTCCTGCAATTGAAGTTCCTGTGGCCGAAGCTCCTGAGGCTGAAGATCTCGTGGTTCAAGCTCCCGAAGCTAAAACTCTCATGGCTCAAGCTCCCAAAGTTGAGGTTCCAGTTAATGTTGAAACTGGTGCAGATACCATAACTGTTCTTCAGCCTACTGCAACAAGCCAAGATGAAGTCGTGCCTGTGGATGCTCCTTTTGTTGAAATTGAAGCAGTTACTTCTGATGTTCCTTCTTCTCAGTGACCAGTTTTTTGTAATGAACTTGTTTTCGTCTTTTGGAAGATAGTAATCAAACCCTTAGTTTCTTTTAAGGGTTATTTAGAAGTAAAAGTCCCCAGTTCTTGTTATGGAGCATTTTGTATAAAACAATTTTAATGACTAAGTTTATTCTTAGTCTTTAGATTTAAATATATTAAGAAGTTTTCGTTACTATCATTAAACTTCCATTTGTTCTATTCTTGCCTTTTATTTTCAAGGACTTAGAGAAAAGTTTGCATTTTTATCTTTTGAAAATGCTTTTTTGGTTTATCTCATGACTTAATAACATGAGTTTTATAAAAGAGGTCCCTTTTATATTTCGATACTTAATGAAGAAGACGTCTCAACTTCATAATGGTGTTATTATATGATGAAAGAAATAGGAACACACATATTTATTTTGAAATAACTTTGAAAAGTTTTTATTTCTAAACTTTGACAAGTTTTGAATAATACTTTACATGTATTTGAATTACATCTATAGGTTTCTCGTAACTATTTTTCTTGTAACAGATTTTTACAAAAGAAGAACAATGGAAACAAGGTTTTTCCTTATAACCCATTTTAATACATAGTCTTTACCTTAGCTGTTTTGAGGGTACATTGGATCCCTTTAACTTTGAAACATTAGGAAGGGTTTGAGAAGTGACTCTATTGTTCTCATGGGAAATAACACTATGATGAATGTCATGTCTTCATAGCTTTTATCTCGCACACTTGCTTCTTCTAGGCTTAAATTTCCATAATTCTTTGCCTTTTTTGTACATGTGCCCGTGTATATTATGTAGTGCCCCAACTGTTCGAGCGATGAAGTATGAAACCTCGAGCACTTGTTAGTTTCTTTCACCTGGTCCTTTTCCTAAAAAGGAAATACATATGGGACTCGGGGGCGCGATTATAGATGTAGACTGCTTAACCTGTTTGTATTTCTATCAGAATAATTGTAACCCTGGGCTGGGAGTTTTAGTGTATTCCATTTTGCCTTATAGGTCGTGACTCATCACTTAGTACGGGTTAGCGTTTTGCCTAGCATCTAAAATTGTTAGTAAAACCTTAATAATTCAAAAATAAAATTTAACATGGCGATACCTGACCGTGGGTATTCCCTTAGAAATAGTATCCCTTCAAATGAACAACATTCCAGTGTGAAGGTAGAATTTTCCCGTCCATTGTTTCCAACTCATATGCTCCTTTTCCTGCAATATCACGAACTCTGTAGGGTCCTTCCCAGGTTGGACTTAATTTTCCCGCGTTGGCTGCCTTTGTAGATTGAAAAACCTTTTTAAGCACGAACTCTCCAATTTTGAAGTATCTCATACATGCTTTCCTGTGTAATAACGTTCGATCACTTGTTTTTACGCGGCCATTCTTATTAACACAGCTTCTTTCCTTCTTTCCAATAAATCTAAATTGACCCGTATCTCTTCGTAATTAGACTCTTGTGTTGCTTGCGAGAATCTTGTACTTGGTTTTCCTATTTCTACTAGGATTAGTGCCTCAGCTCCATAAACCAAAGAGAAGGGTGTTTTACCTGTACTCGTTTTTGTTGTTGTGCGATATGCCCACAAAACTCCGGGTAACACTTCATGCCAATTAACCTTTGATTCCTCTAATCGCTTCTTTAAATTATTAATGATTACTTTGTTTGTTGATTATGCTTGTCCATTAACCACTGGATGATAAGGTGTTGACGTAATCCTTTTAATTTGCCAACTCTTAAGAAACCCTGTGACTTGAGCTTCGATAAATTGAGGACCATTGTCACATATGATTTCCTTTGGTACACCGAATTGGCAGATGATGTTACGCCAAATGTAGTCCTTGATCCCCTTTTCTCGCACCTGTTTAAATGCTCCTGCCTCCACCCATTTAGTGAAATAATCAGTAAGTACGAGAAGAAACTTTACCTGTCCTTTTGCTTCAGGCAATGGTCCTACTATGTCCATTCCCCATTTCATAAATGGCCACGGCACAATAACCGGATGTAATAATTCTACTGGTCGGTGTATGTTGTTACCGTATCTCTGACATTTATCTCATTTAGCCACGAAATTTTCCGCTTCTTCTTCCATTTTGGGCTAGTATACCCTGCCCTAATCAAGGTTCTTACCAGTGATCTTCCTCCTGCGTGGTTCCCGCAATGCTCCTCATGTATTTCTCTCACTACATACTCTATCTGAGAAGGTCTGAGGCATTTTGCTAAGGGGCCACCAAACATTTGACGGTAAAGGTTGCCCTGTTTTAAGCAGTAACAAGCGACCTTTTTTCGAAGCGCGTATGATTTCTTCTTTTCATCAGGGACGGTACCGTACTGTAAAAAAGCAACAATTTTGTTTCTCCAATCTCAAGTTAAATTATTAAAATTTACCTCGTTCTTATCAGGTTCTAGAGCTGAATGAAATAAATTAATGACTGAGGCATTTGCATCGTTAGCCACATTTGCTGCGGATGCAAGATTGACTAAGGCATCTGCTTTAACATTTTCATCCCTTGGTATTTGGATGACCTTCCAAGTTTGGAACTGCTTTATCAGTTCCCGTACCTTTTCCAAGTATTGTTGCATCCTTGTTTCCCTGGCTATATAAGTCCCCAGCATTTAACTAACTACCAGATGCCACACCAAATATACATTTTTCCGGATTCAACTTCATATTGTATTTTCGCAAAATTTTAAAAGTTTCAGATAAATGCGATATATGATCTTCCGAATGCTAAGTCTTAACTAGCATATCATCTATATATACCTCCATGGTCTTACCTAAATGTTCTTGAAATATTTGAGTAGCTAACCTCTGATACGTCGCTCCTGCATTCTTAAGGCCAAAGGGCATTACCTTATAACAATAAGCCCCCCTGTCTATTATGAAAGAAGTTTTTTCCTTATCTTCTGGATCCATTTTGATTTGATTATAACCTGAATATGTATCTAACAAACTTAATAGCTCATGCCCTGCAGTAGCATCAATTAACTGATCTATATGTGGTAAAAGGAAAGAATCTTTTGGATAAGCTTTATTAAGGTCTGTGTAGTCTACACAGACTCACCACTTACCGTTCTTCTTAGGAACCACAACAGTGTTAGCTAACTAGTCAGGATATTTTACCTCACGAATTGAACTGATTTTCAGCAATTTTTGAACTTCTTCTTGAATCACCTTATACTTGAAAGTTCCTTGCTTTCTTTTCTTTTGCTTGATTGGAGGGTATGTTGGATCTTCATTTAGTTTATGAGTCATGACCTCCGGCGGTATCCCTGTCATGTTAGAATGGGTCCAAGCAAAACAATCTGCGTTAGCTTTTAAAAATTCAATTAACTTACGCTTTACCTCCGGGCTGAGATTGGCTCCTATATACACTTTCCTTTTAGGCCAGTGTATAAATAAAACCGCAGCCTCTAATTCCTCAATGGTTGTTTTGATGTTGTCGATCTCCTCTGGCTCTTGAATGGTATCAGGTCTTGAATCCACATCTATTTTCTCTTGTTCAGTTGAGGTTGATTCCGTATCTCTCCCCTTGAATTTTGTAATTTCTATTTATCTTCACCCTTATCAGTTGAATTTGCAACGGAATTGATGCTTCTAGAAGTTTTTTGATCTCCTCTAATTTGACATATCCCCCAAGGTGATGGAAATTTAATAACTTGGTGTAATGTCGATGGAACAACATCCATGTCGTGGATCCATGGCCTCCTTAAAATCATGTTGGAAGCCATTTTCATATCTATGACTTGAAATTTGGTATCTTTCACAACGCCTTCTACGAATGTAGTAAGGATTGCTTCTCCTTTTGTTACGACACTAGAGTTGTCAAATCCCGACAAAGTATGCGCTTTTGGGATTAATCTATCCTCAGCTTGCATCTTGCGTGATACTCGCATCAAAATAATATTCACAGAACTGCCTGGATCAATCAAAACTCATTTCACGTTAGTATAATATACAAGTAAAGATATTACCAATGCATCATTATGTAGAGCTAAGAGACCCTCAGCATCTGTATCGTTGAATGTAATATTCTCTTCTTCTAGTACATGTCGCAACTGCTTCCCATGAGTGATTGATATCTTGGAGGTTTTATTAGCTGCGGTATATGAAACACGATTGATATCTTCTCCCCCACTTATAACATTGATGGTTCTTTTGGGCGAGGGTGGTTTTGGAGGCTCCTGTCTGTTCTTCACACATGTTTGTTTACCTTTCTCACTAAATAGCTTAGTGAGATACCCTTGCTTTAACAAATGATCAACCTCACCTTGCAAAAATCTACAATCTGTGGTTTTATACCCGTGGTCGTTGTGAAACTCGCACCAATGATCAGGGTTTTGTCTGTTTGGGTTCGATCTCATCTCCTTGGGCCAACGCACCTTATCTCCCATGCTTATTAAAACAACAACGAGTTCAGAGGCGGTTACGTTAAAATTTTAACCATAAAACCTTGCTTTTAATTCCCTCATTGTCACGTGGTCCACGTGAGTTCCGATCATTTCCGAACCTTGATGAGGATCCTGATTCCCTGCTTCTAGATTTGTGATCATACCTTTGATTATCTTTCCTTGACCGTGAGTCCTTTCCCGCAGGTCCCATATAAGTCTCGTACCTATTTTTACCAGATCTTTTTTTATTTTCCACACGTCTTGAACTTGCCTTACGTTGTAAAATGATATCTTCTTCAATCCTCATCTTTGTACAGTATCTATTGTAGACGTCATTCCATGTTGTTGCTGGGAATTCACGAAGGCTTTCTTTGAGTCGCCTCATGGCTTCTGAACTCTTCTCATTCAAATTGCTGGCGAAAGCTATTTCCGCCCAATTGTCAAGTACTCGTGGTAGCGTCATTCTTTCCTGTCGAAATCTATCTACCAACTCTCTAAGCAACTCTGAATCATCTTGCTTGATTTTGAAGATCTTCCATTCTCTTTTCAACTTTTTGAGCTCCCGAGTGTGCTTTAATAAATAGATATGCAAGCTCAGCAAACGAATTTATAGAATTTTTAGGTAAAAGAGAATACCATGTTAAGGCCCCTTTAGTGAGTGTTTCACCAAATTTTTTGACTAGGACTGATTCAATCTCCTGCTTAGTAAAATCGTTGCCCTTGACGCCTGTTGTGAATGCAGTAACGGGATCTCGCGGGTCTGATGTACCATTGTACTTTGGAATGTTAGGCATCTTAAACTTCTTTGGAACTGGGAGGGGGGCAGCACTTGGCTTCCATGGTTGTTGAGAATATTTATCTATGTCTACTCCCTTGATCACAGGTGGTACTCCAGGTATTTGTTTTATGCGTTCATTTTGCCCCTTAAGTTGTTTCTGCAAAGTTAGTACAAGATTTTGTAAATCAGAATTAATTGAATTACCTGGGTCTCCTTCCTGTGTTTCACTAGGGCTTCCACCACTGCCTGAATTAACTAATCCAGAATGAGGATTTTCCAAAGTATTGTTGATTGGAGTAGGTGTGGGTGGAGCAGCAGGTAATTGGCTACCAAAAGCCTGAAGAGCATTATTGACTTGCGAGGCAATAAGTTTTTGTAAGGCATCATTCATAGCCTCTTCATTCGCAAATTGACCGCATTCTTCTGTTGAGACCCATCAGGAGTGCCCTCACAAGATTGACGTGGTGAGCCATGCGGGGTTGGAACTTGATTATCATTATTTTGAGGATCTCTCTGGTTTTGCTAATTGATTTGATTTCCTTAAGTGTTGTCATTGTTGTTCGACATAGTTGATTAAATACAGAAAATCAAGTTGAAATATAATTGATTATCAGATTCCCGGTAATGGAACCAATTTGTTTAACCAAAAAAAAAGGTTTTTAGTCAAAGTTAGAAATTTAGAAGAACACGGGTTGCTAATAATCAGAAGAGAATATAAAGAAATGCTTTTGAGAACAATATGATTAGAAAGCAAGTAAATCAGAGTTTATTCCAATAATATTTCGTGTCTTACAAGTGTTCAACATTCTCCTTTTTATAGTAATTTTAGAAATACGTGCCTTACCTTTGTCATAATAACGCTATTATGAGCAATTAATGACATTAAATGAAACATCACACAATCATTACATTAAATAAATATTCTCTAACGTTTTTAGTATTTAATATGCATTAAATACTGTATTTGGTCTTTCACAAGCTATCAGATTCATTCCTTTGATCTTTGAGCTTTAAATGTCTTGAATAGGTACGGGCTCTGTATCACTTGAATAATTGCCCGTGCCTCTTCCACTTCCTTTGCTCGCATCCGTTGTTGCTCGTGTCTCTTGGCTACCTTTAATTCTTTGACTGTTTGACTGATCTACATATCCTGACACGTCATTCTTTAATATGTAAACTCGATTTTTCCCAATTCAGATAGCATAGCAAAAATTTTGACAGAAGCATTTTCCTTCTATGCGATTGCATTGATTTGTCCGCGATAGCATAGCACAAATTTGGACAACAACATTTTCCTTCTATGCGATTGCATTGATTTGTTCGCGATAGCATAGCACAAATTTGGACAACAATATTTTCCTTCTATGCGATTGCATTGATTTGTCCGCGATAACATAGCACAAATTTGGACAGCAGTATTTTCCTTTTATGCGATTGCATTGATTTGTCAGCAGCATTTTCCTTCTATGTGATTGCATTGATTTGTTCGCAATAGCATAACACAAATTTTGACAACAACATTTTCCTTCTATGCGATTGCATTGATTTGCTCACGATCGCATAGAACATTTTGGGCCAGTAGCTATTTTCTTCTACGCGATAGCATCCCTTCTCCCGCGATCGTAATGAACAAACACCTGGGCAGATGGAATATATTCCAAAATCAAGGGTTACACCATTTTCATCATATTTTGACTTCTAGAGCTCGGTTATTGGCGATTTTCGGTAGGGTTTTCACGAAATTCGATTACGTAAGTGTTCTTCAACTAGGATTAAATATATTCCACGAATTTGTCCTTATATTTATCATTTAAATTGTGCTTTTGGGTTGGGAAAAGAGTTGGTTTTTGAAGAAAAATTTCAAAAAAGAAAATCATAATTTGAGGGATCAAATGTTATTGAAATTTGATAAATTTTGTATGGTTGAACTCATTTCGGAATGGGTGATCGGATTTTGTAAAATTTGACGGGTTACGAGGTGCGGTCCCGGGGGTCGACTTTTGGGTTGATATTTATTTTTTTGTAAAGATGAAACTTTATTATTCGGAATAGTTACTTATTCGATTTATGTGTGTTTTGGAGTTGCTATAGTTGGATTTGAGCAGTCCGGAGTTCTTTTCGCCCAAGAAGTCTATTTTAGAGTACCGGGTTGTCGTCTTTGAGGTAAGTATCTTGCCTAACCTTATGTGGGGGACTTCCCTTAGGATTGAGTCC
Source organism: Nicotiana glauca (assembly GCA_026770625.1). NCBI lineage: Eukaryota > Viridiplantae > Streptophyta > Magnoliopsida > Solanales > Solanaceae > Nicotiana > Nicotiana glauca. The sequence goes on from MU768387.1 coordinate 134,777, forward strand.
TCTTTGCTAATTGTAGTCCGTGTATGCAAGATGAGGATGTGTGCTCGAACTTATTTGTGGGAAATATGCTCTAGGGTTCTTAGGTTATTATGTGGAAAGTATCCTATTATGATTGGATTTTCTAGTTGCTTAAATTGCCTCTATATGCTCCATATATAGTTGTTATCTTTCTTCTAATTCTTACGTGTTACATTGACCCTTAATTGCCTTAAATGAAGTGATTGTCTTCCTTATTGTTTTGATACTTCTTGATTGTGAGTTCCTCTATGACTTCATACAAATAGGTTACATGTCCAATTGTAGTGGTTGCCGGTGTAGTTATCATGTGCTTATTATGTCTTGTAGTGTAGTTGAGGTTTTATTGTGAAGTTAATTATTGGTACAAGTTTGGTTATAGCTGATTCCCTTGCCGGGACATATTTAATTCTTACTGTTGGTTCCCTTGCCGGGACGTGTTTATTCTTGTTGTTGACTCCCTTGCCGAGATATTATTATTTCCTTATTATTTTCTTTCCGGGATTCTATTGTGATTGGTGTTGATTGGTATATATGGATTGGGTTGCACGCTGGAACAATATTATATGGACTGGGTTGCACACCACAACAATATTATATGGATCGGGTTGCACGCCGCAATAATATTTTATGGATCGGGTTGAACACCGCAATATCATTATATGATTTGGATCGGGTTGCACGCCGCAACAACATTATATGTTTTGGATCGGGTTGCACACTGCAACAGTAATATATGATTGGGATGGTTGCACGCCGCAATAAAAAAGAATAAAAGTGAATATTGATTCTTATGGTGAGAACGAGAGTAAAAGCACGAAGGGTGATGCTGTGCACTTTCTGCTGCTGTGTTTATTTATTGTTATCAATTCAAATGTTTGAACTTTTTAATTCCTATATTGTTGTGATCCTCTGTGTTAGAACCTACAATGTTTTCAATTCCTTACCGTATTTACCTATATTTATTTATACGTTTCAATACTTCAAACTTCAATAATTGTTACATCCTTAATTCAATTAGTTTCTCAATTATATCCCCTTAAACCGTTCGAGGTTATATTTTTCTTAAAATGGAATTTCTACTAAGTTTTAAGTTATCAACTCCCATGTTAAAAGAAATAATTCTTCCGATGTTGTACTTTAAATTGAAAGGGGTACTTTATTACTCGAATGATTTCAAAAATAACTTCATCTTTTCTCGTAGATTTTCCAAACTTATTTAGAAATTGAAATTTAATTTATCATATGTAAATAAGACTTCTTGAACATCTTAAGTGCATTTTTAAAGATATTTTGTATTGTATATCATGTGGATTTTGCTGTTAAGAGTGAGATGGAAAAAAATATGGGCACGAGGTGCCATATGTGCTGAACGTTCCAAAGTTGAGATTATGATATGAGAAATCGAGGATTGAAATGGTCAGGATGGTGTATTAAACATGATGTGATCGATTAAGTTGACATTGTTTTCTATAATTGGATGCATTCTTGCTTGTCTCCGTCTCTATTACGTTAGTGTTGAATTATTTGGTTTATCTGATTTACTTTGTTTTCGTTTGTTACCATCCGTGTTCTCCCTTTATTGATTATGTTGTTTGTACTTGGATTTTCTCTCCGCGGATATATTATCTTGATGTTTTATTATCATATCCTGTTCATTTCATTTGACCAGTATGTGTCCTGACTGTTCCTCGGTACTACTCCATCGAGGTTAGTCTTGATACTTACTGGGCACCACCTTGGTGTGCTCATACTATACTTCTGTACATTTTTGTGTACAGATCTAGGTGGATTGATAGTAGCTGTGCGGGTTGTCGCGGTGGAGACTCAAGGTAAACCTGCTACAGCATTCGCAGGTCTCGGAGTCACCTTCATTTGTATATATTTCCATTTGATCCTTTGTTTTGGGGAAGTGATGTATTATTTTGTGAAATTACTCTTATATAGGCTTGTGAGTTGTACCACCGGGTTTGATAATTTTGATTTATTCATAGTTGGTTAATTTAAAGTTAGTAAGCATCAATGTTATTTCAATTTATGTTAGGCTTATCTTGTTTAGAGACTAGGTGTCATCACGACTCCTTCGGAGGCATTTTTGGGTCGTGACAGAGTTGATATCAAAGCTCTAGGTTCATAGGTGCTACGAGTCACAAACAGGTTTAATAGAGTCTTGCGGATCGGTAGAGAGATGTCTATACTTATCTTCGAGAGAATACAGAGCTGTTAGGAAATTCCCCCTTTTTCAATTCCTTATCGTGTGATATTGATTCAGCTCGAAGTATATAACTTATGTTCCTTTACATCCACTCGTGTATAATATTACGCTCTCAGTTTTTGCCATATGCCAGTGGTTCGTGATGCTACAAATAGACTATAAAGGAGTCAGGGATGCTCAGACACTGTCTCAACATGTTGTTAAGACTGAAGACCCGAAGCTATTGAGAGACTATTCCATTGTTCGTATGGAGGCGCATTGGTTTCTGATATCTGGTTGATGAGTGCGAGCTGGGAAGGTTTAATTGGTTGACTAGTCATCACAATTTTTGGCAAGGCCACGAGGTGGGTGTTGATTGGGAGTAGTTGGCAGTATTAGAGCATCTTGTGATTTGTATTGTGCGAGCTGTGAAGAGTAGTTTTGTGGATTATCAGACGTTGTTTCCCATGGCTTTGCGCCAAGTGGAGGAGTTCAATAGTGGCATTCAGATTGCAGAGTCAGACTTATATCAGTTTGGGCTGGAGGCATGTATATATGTAATATTGTTGGATTCTCGGATTTTGCATTTGACCAAGGATCAAGATTTTGCATGAGATGATATTGGGTCTTGCTATATTTCTACGTCAATAATGGGTCAACATTTTAGCATCAAGGGGAGTTGAAGGAACAACTTCAAATTCGTAGAAGGTCTATTCAGCGCAGGTGACGTGGTTGCAGCAGGACAAGGTGCTTCAAAGAAAATGCAGTAGTTTATGAGCTTCTGGTTACATGGTTCCTGTTGGGAGTATCTGTATTTGGGACTTTGATTGGGATTGTTGCATATCGACTATCTGAAGAAATAAGTCAGCTATGTGGTGTTGGTTCAGCATAGCGATGAAGTGATTGGTTCTTGAAATAGGAATTCTCTTATGGCATTTATGGCAACTCTCTTGGATGGGACTGTTTGTGCGACTTGGTTGAGTTGGAGAGGTGCAATTCTGATGGCTTAGTTGCGTGAGGGTGAATCTCGATGGTTTGAATACGGCTTGAGTTGGGTGTCTACTATGGGCATAATGAATATGTGGTACATTGCGGTTTCTCCAAGATCAGCATCTGAAGCTAATAGAGTGTTGGCATCGTTGTCTACCATATGTAAAGAGTGTGCATTTTTTGAAAGAGCCTTGAGTTTTGGTTTGCAGTGCGTGGCTAGTAGCATGGTGATTACTGGGTTCTGAGGCTTTTGAGATTCATATTTTGTTGCACGGCCGGAATCTTATATGAGTTGCTTAGACAGGATGATGGAAGGTGAGTGATGTATCAGCCATTTGATCTGTATAGTTGAGTCCGTGTATGGAATTTTTAGTATTCTTGAGGTTTTGGAACTAGGTGTCCCCATATGTGGGTTATTCTTATTAGTAGATTGTGAAGAAATGTTAAGAATGGGGTAATTAATGGCATGTATTATCGATAGGTTTTTTTTTGATCTTCTGAAGAATATTTATTTAATTGGGAAGGATCAGGATTCGATGTGAGCTATTTGGAGGACCAGCGAGAATATGTGTTTTGTATCATGTTTAGTTTGTGTGCTCCTATAAGGTTGTCATTTTGATCATGTTACCAGGCAAGATGGATATTATTTGTGCCCCTAGACTATGTTATGTGCTGCTTTTTTATGTTATGCCACACAGCATTTACTTCTATTCATTTTTTCCATAAATTTATTTGTGCACACTATTTTACTTGATATCATTATGTATACGATCAGTGAACCGGAGCATTTTTGGCTCGGTGAGCATTTAAGAGCGGGCTGCACGCCACAACGGATGTTATGTGGGATACTTTTTCCTTGTGATTATTTGATGTTGTGTTTCCCTCTTTGGGACGATTTGATAAGCACTATATTTTTGTTGTTATACATGTGGTTCTCATTAGAAAATTCTTATACCTTGCTTTTTCTTTATTTGTGCTGCGTAATTGAGTTGTTGCCGGATCAGTGTACGAGCTGTGTAGTGTGAGAATTTGTGTGTTTCCGTGATGAGTCATCAGTTAGGCTGCTTCTATTTGCTGAGATGTGGTTCTTAGACCTGAGAGTGGTACCATGGTATTTGTGTCACGACCCTGGTTCGCCCTCCTTGAACCATCGTGATGACACCTAATCTCTACAACTAGGTAAGCCTAAATTATGGAAGAAAAATCAAATTTCCAGAAGTAATACAATTTAAAACAGAAATAAAATAATAGACAACATGCAAAAGGTGCCACCCGGCATACACAATATTTAACTCTCAAAACTAATACATAAATCCAAGACCCGGAAACGCACGAATCACAAGCTAAGGATACTACATAGCTCTAACTCCAGAATGTCTAACAAGAACAGAAATACAGAAGGGCTAATACTAAACAACAAGAATAGAAAGGGACTCCTCGGTCTGCAGACGCGACATATATACCTCACAGTCGCTATAGCAGTCGCCTCACCTCAAAGGTGATAGGACTGAGTCAAAGTATCTGGATCTGCACATGAAAAACATGCGCAGAAAGGGCATGAGTACACCACAACAATACTCAGCAAGTGCCAAGCCTAACCTCGATTGAGTAGTGACGAGGAAGGTCAGGGCCTTACTGAGGTTAAAGAAAAGATAAAGTTTGACAATGTAGAACAAAGAAGTATAAATAAGTACAGCAGTGAAAGTAACATAGGATACAAAGGACAGCAAGAACTATACAGAAACAACCTTAACACATAAGGAAATACAGCTTAACTCCAATAATATCAATCAGGGATCTTCCAGGATACCGTCCTGAAATCCCAAATATACATATCCAATAAGTCTCCCGGGATACCGTCCCGTAGTCCAACTCATATTATACGGGATCTACCGAAATCCCGTTTCATAGTCCCAAACATAAATACCCAGTACTGGGGAATCTACCGGGTGCATTCTCATAGTTTGATATAACTGTGCAGGGGGATCTACCGGAATCCCACATCTGTAGTCCCAAATGTAAACAACCAAGGGGGAGCTACCGAAATTCCACATCCGTAGTCCCAATGTAAATACACAGCAACGACAGGAGAAAAACTCAAAAATGTCAAACTTCATATTAAGGAAAATAAATAGTCTAGCCTAGCATGCTGGACAAAATTCAGGTAAAGCAGTTGAACAAATAAGACAATTTAATCACTTAGACATGCTTTCCTAAGCTAATAATAGGCTTAATAGTGCATGTAATAAAAAAGGAAAGAAAACATACTAGTAGTTACTTAATGAAAACCGAATTTCCAACAATTAGCACAAGTACATATTCGTCACCTCACGTACAAGGCATTTCAATTATCAAACATACCAAATCTTAAGGGAAAAGTCCCCTACACAAGGTTAGGCAAGCCACTTACCTCGAACCAACTCAAAATCAACTCGAACCACGTCTTTTCCATGAGTACTTGACTCCAAATGGCCCCAAATCTATTCAATTCAGTTGCATATTGTAAATAACACTTCAAGTAACTGATTCTAAAATTAAATTCTAAGCTAATACGCAAAATAGATAAAATGACCAAAATGCCCCTCGAGCCCACATCTCAGAATCGGGTATAATTTACATTTCTAGAATCCTCACACTCTCACGAGTTTATTTATATCAAAATTATCCCAATCTGATATCAAAATCGTGATCCAAATTCAATTGTTAGGTCTAAGAACCTATTCAAACTTTTCTTCAATTTTCCACCCCAGATTTGAATTTAGAGGATGAATTTAAGCATAGATTCTTTGAAAACAATAAAAAATGAGTAAGAATCACTTACCCAAAACACCCAGATGAAAATCCCTCTCAAAATTGCCTATCCCGAGCTCCCAAATCAATTTTTTCAACTTTGAAACTAAACCCTCGAAATTTAATATTTCTGCCCAGCTATTTCCGCATCTGCGGTCCCGCACCTGCGGAAGAATACGTCATAGGTGCGAAAAGTCACTTAACGGGTTGGGTCCGTATCTGCGATCACTTGGCCACATCTGCGCACCACTCGTTTGTGCGAAATCCTGGAGCTTGTCCCAAACTCGTTTCTGCGGCCACTTAGCTACTTCTGCGGCTGCGGGACCCAAACCGCAGGTGCGGTTATCATAGAACCAGCAGTTGAAGATGCAACTCTAACTCCAAAAATCCTTCCGTCAACCATGCGAAATCATCCCGAGGACCTCAATCAAAGGTACCAACAAGTCTCAAACCACAACCCAAACTTGTACTAATCCTTAAAACACCTAAAACAATATCAAAACCTCGAATTAACCGTGGATTTAAGCCTAAGAACTCTAAATTGCACAAAAATAGGCTTTCGATCAAAAATTCTATCAAACCACGTCCGAATGACCTGAAATTTTGCACACATGTCACATTCAACACTACGAAGTTACTACAGCTTCCAGAATTCCATTCAAAACCTCGGATCAAAATCTCACTATCGAACCATAAACTTCAAAATTTGACCTTTCGGCATTTCAAGACTAAATTAGCTACGGACCTCCAAAATACAAATCCGAACATGCCCCAAAACCCAAAATCACCCGGCAGAGCTAACGAAACTATCAGATTTCCATTTTGAGGTTGTCTTCACTCTGTTCTGACTACTGGACAACTTTCCAACACTATAGCTCTCATTTAGGAACGAAGTGTCCCAAACCTCACCGAAAATTAAAATCGAACATTCTGGCAAATTAAAAATAGCATCAATAAACACGGGAATAGTAGTTAATAGGGGATCGGGGCATTAATACTTAAGACGACTGGCCGGGTCATCACAATCGGGGGTGAGGAGTGTTTGGAAGTATGTGGGTATTCTTGCTAAGATTTGGATAATGGACCTGGCAGGCGAGAGAGTTTTTTTACTTGTTGACTTCATAGGCAGCTATGAGTTCCTGCATATTTCTTTATCATGGAAATTGATGTGGATATCCAGAATTATATTCAATGTGAGGTGTGTTGCCGACATCCAGAGTGTTATTTGAACATCTATGGTGGTTAGAGGTTATTACTCTGGGCATTGAGTTGTGTGGAACAGCATATGATTGTATTCGAAATTGGAGTTTTTGGCTCAATTCAGCTTGTTTGGGTGTGTTCAGTGTGATGATGTGGAATTCGGTTCCTATTATGAATTTCAGATGTTGAGGTTTGGGTTCTTTTCTAACGTTATGGACTAAGGAGGAGAAGAGACCTTCGGTTAAGTGGCATTGTCAGTTCTTCATAGGTTGGATGATGGGGAAACACCCCCAGATGTATGAATGGTGAGCTCATGCAGTGTTTCAATGGTTTTGAAATGACTTCGGGCACGTTTGAGGATGAATGTACATTTAAGTGGAGGAGGATGTAACGACCTGACTCGTTATTTTGATCAATTGTGCTCGGTTCTGTAGTTTGAGGTCTCGATCGGTCTCATAATATGTGTATTGACTTGCGTGCATGGTTGAATTCAGTTAATGGATGATTCAGGGTCAAATTGGATGAAGGAAACTAGCTTTGGAAGTTTAAACGGTAAGAATTTGACCGAAATTGGACTTTTGGATAAACAGCCTCGGAATGGGCCGTGGATGATCTCAACAGATTCGTATGGTGATTTTGGACTTAGGCGCATCCGGATTAGGATTTGGAGATCCGTAGGGTAGATTGAGGCATTTCTATAAAAGTGGGAAAAGTTGAAGTTTGGAAAATGGAGAAGTTTGATCCATAGTTTACTTTTGTGATATCGAGGTCAAAATGCAATTCTGAGAGTTGGAGCAGCTCTATTATGTTATTTTGGACTTGTCTGCAAAATTTGGCATTATTACGAGTTGAATTGATAGGTTTCGGCATGAGATTTGATATTTGAAGATTTGGAAATTCATAAGTTTGATTTTTGGTTTAATTCGTTGTTTTGGTGTTGTTTTATGTGATTTGAAACGTTGAGCGAGTTTGTGTTAGGTTATATGACTTGTCTCGTACCTAAATGAAGCATTTAGGTCTAGGAATTCTTAAGAATTCAAAAGACAAGAATCTGGTGACGAAAGATACTGGAAGAGGAAGTTAAACAGGCACAAGAAGCAGTTTAGACACGAGTCCCGTACCAATTCGAGTCATTTAAAGCCAACGGATCGAAAGGCATTGAAGACATGGATCTGAAGACAAAAAGGAGTCCAAATTCAGTATTAAATACCTGATACGTTGGAAAATTGGTAT
>MU768387.1:156837-170749 GCA_026770625.1 Nicotiana glauca
AAAAGATAAGAATTTGGTGACGAAAGATACGGGAAGAGGAAGTTAAACAGGCACGAGAAGTAGCTTAGACACGAGTCCCGTACCAATTCGAGTCATTTAAAGCCAACGGATCGAAAGGCATTGAAGACATGGATCTGAAGACAAAAAGGAGTCCAAATTTAGTATTAAATACCTGATATGTTGGAAAATTAGTATTTAATAGGAATCATTGTGTAACGGCTTATTTAATGTCGTTTATTACTCATAATTGTCTCATTAAATGTCCATTATTATTCTTATTTATACTAAGGAATTGAGCCGTTACTCCTTATTAGCTATAAAAGGAGGAGGTCTCATCATTTGTAAGGACACACGAAATATCATTGACATCATATTAGAATACAAATTTCTTTATTGCTTATTCTTGTTTAAAGAAAGCCTATTGTACTTTTTGGTCTCTTGATTATCAGTAACCCGATTTCTTATCTTAAATTCTAGCTTTGACCAAATTATCATTTTTTGGTTAAACAGTAAGTATCTTGCCTAACCTTGTGTGGGAGGCTTCCCCTTAGGATTGAGTCCTCTTTGCTAATTGTAGTCCGCGTATGCGAGGTGACGAGTGTGTGCTTGGACTTATTTGTGAGAAATATGCTCTAGGTTTCTTAGGTCCTTATGTGGAAAATATCCTATTATGATTGGATTTCCAAGTTGCTAAAATAGCCTCTATATGCTCCATATGACGTTTTTAGCTTTCCTCTAATTCTTATGTTGTGACCACCCAAAGGGTCATCACCTGTTTTAAATGAATTCTGTGCTTATGAGGCCTTGAAAACCTCATTTAGACTCGCATCGGTTTGCATGTGCAGTCCGGGCACGTAGCTGGGAAGCTTAAATGTGAAATTCTATGAAAACTGCTAAATTTTGATGTTAAAATGAATAAATTTGACTTTGGTCAATATTTTAGGTAAATGGACCCAAACCCGTGATTTGACGGTCCCGGAGTGTCCATAGGAAAATTTGGGACTTGGGAGTATGCCCGAAATCGAATTCCGAGGTCCGAAGGTCGAGATATGAATTTTTTTGTAAAATTATTTAAGGAAATTTTAAATGAAAATTTATTAGAATGTGTTGGTATCAGGCTCGTATTTTGGTTCCGATGCCCGGTAAATGTCTTATATATGATTTAAGATGTTTCTGTCAAATTTGGTGAAAAAAGAGCGTCGTTTGACGTGATTCGGACCTAAATTAGAAAATTTGATGTTTAATGAAGTTTGAAAGAATTCTTGGATTTTGGTGTTTAATTCGATATTTATGATTTTATTTTGGCAATTTGATCGCGCGAATAAGTCCATAGGATATTTTTGAGGTGGTGTGCAAATTTGTTTGGGAGCCCCGAGGGCTCGGGTGAGTTTTGGATAGGCCACAGGTTGCATTTTTTAACTTAAATTTTTCTGGTATGAACTGACCTGCAGGCTTCGCATATGTGAAGCACGCCTCACAAATGCGATACTTTTCTCGCAAATCTGAACTCACAATTGCGACTACCTCTTCGCAAACGCTAAACCCGGGGAATTATGAAGGGTTCGCAAATACGAACCTCGCTTCGCAATTCCCATATCTGAGGGTCGGGGTTCACAATTGCAAACCACCGTTTGCAATTTCCATATCAGAGACCTGCAATTTTCTATACTTAGTCGATTTTTAAGTCATTTTCACCCTATTTTCAAAACACAACTCTTTTTGGCAATTTTTCAAGAACAAACCTTCTTCCAAATAAATTGTAAGTTAGTTTTTACTTATTTATTTCAATCATTTACATCTTTTAACATGATTTCAACCTAAAATCAAAGATTTTCATGGGGGAAATTGGGTGTTTTGGGTAGAACCTAGGTTTTTCAAAAATTGGGGATTTGAACCTCAATTTGAGGTCCGATTTCAAAACAAATTATATATTTGAGTTCGTGGCGGAATGTGTAATCGGGTTTTGGTTCAAACCTCAGGTTTTGACCACATGGGCCGGAGGCGATTTTTGAATTTTTGGGTAAAACTTTGGAAAACTCATTTTCATGCATTGGGGTTGATTCATTTAGTGTTTATTAATGTAATTAAGTAATTTGTGATTAGGTACGAGTGTATTGGAGGTAGAATCGTGGGGTAAAGCTATAATTCAGGCTTGAGTTGTTTTCAAGGCACTAAGGTAAGTGTTTGGTCTAACCTTAGCTTGAGGGATTAAGAGTTGAGTCCTATTTGCTATACGTTGGTGTCTAGCATGACCGTGAGTCTTTAAATTGTGAATATCTTGATTTTGTTGTATTTCTCTTGCCTTGGTGATGATTCCTATTTGTTGTGAGAAGCTTGTGAAAGAAAATTGTGACCTATGAACAACCAGGAGCATTGGCTCAAGTTATATTACAATTGTGAATGTATATGAAATGGTTGAACCCTCTGGAGCATTGGCTCAAGTGGTAAAGTGAGATATGGAATAAAAGTGAAATGAAGCGAAAGAGTATTTAAATTGCTCCCTTGCTGGGATATGTTACTTATTGGTTATTTTTCCCTTGCCGGGACGTTGAGATTATTGATGTTGTACCCTTCCCGTGATTTAATTGCTTAATTGTATTCCATTGCCGGGATTTCTATTATTATTTTATTTATTCCCTTACCCCTTGTTTGTGATTGTTGTTTAGGTGAGGACGAGTGCTAAAGTATGAAGGGTGATGCCGTGCATTGTGTTTTTATTGTGAGGAAAGATTGTAAAGCACGAAGGGTGATGCCGTGCATTGTTTGCATGTTGTGAGGAAAGAGAGTAAAGCACAAAGGGTGATGCCGTGCTGTACGATGTACCATTCCGTGCCGATTCTATTTATTATATGTGAGGAAAGAGAGTAAAAGCACGAAGGGTGATGTTGTGCACATTTTATTATATCATTGCTTGGTGAGGATGAGAGTAAAAGCACGAAGGGTGATGCCGTGCACTTGTTGCTTTTCTGTTTCTTTATTAATGTCTGAGTTATGTTGTTTCCTTCGTTACTGGATGAATTTTACTTGAAATTGTTATTTCCCCATAACATGCTCCCCCTCCCATATTGATTACTTGTCTCTGTATCTTGATTCCGCTGTATATGTATATATAACTGCACAGGTTTATGTGGTAGTCCGGTCTAGCCTCGTCACTACTTCGTCGGGGTTAGGTTAGGCACTTACCAGCACATGGGGTCAGTTGTGTTGATGCTACACTCTGTGCTCTTTTGCACAGATCCATGTGTCGGAGCAGCTTACAGTGTGCAACAGTAGTCAGGGAGCCGACCTTCAGTCCACGAGACTCCGAGGTAGCCTTGCTGGCGTCCGCAGGCCTGACGTCTCTTCTATCGGTTTTCTTGTTCTGTTGCCATTTGTGTTCGAGACAGACTATGTCCTTTATTTCAAACTCTTATTTGTAGTAATCTTAGACAGTTCGTGTATTGTTGTGACACTAGGTGCTGGGTAGAGACTTGTATTGGCTTTCTAGACGCTATTTTTATATTTATTTTAGACTTCCGCTAAATTTTACTTTTCGTTGTCTTTTAACTACTTCTTCATTGATAATTTAATTGTTTAATCATGTATAAAATGAGATAGGTTAATGTTTGCAAATTTTCTTGGCTTTCCTAGCTTCCACGAGTAGGCGCCATCACGACTCCCGAGAGCGGGAAATCCATATCGTGACAAGTTAGTATTAGAGCTCTAGGTTACATAGGTCTCATAACTCATGGACAAGCTTAGTAGAGTCTAAGGGATCGATACAGAGATGTTTGTATTTATCCCTCAGAGGCTACTGCGTTAGGAAAATTTCACATTTGTTCTTTCTTGTCGTGCGGTTTATTTTCTCAATGCTAATTGAATTTCTATTATATTCTTTCGCAGATGGCGAGAACACACACTTCCTCATCTTCTAATCAGCAGTTCGAGCCCCAGGCAGCTCCCACTAGAGGCAGAGGGCGAGGCCGAGGCCGTGCTAGAGGTTGAGGTAGGGGTAGAGCTCAGCCTCGAGCAGCAGCACCAGTAGTGAAGCCTCTGGTTGACTTTGACGAGGAGGTTTCGGCCCCAGCCCCAACAGTTCCGATGGACCCAGCTCAGGTCCCAGAGGGGTTTATTGCTACCCTAGTTCTTCAGGATGCTCTGGTCCGATTGGTGGGTCTCATGGAGAGTGTTACCCGAGCAGGTTTGCTTCCAGTAGCACCAGCCGTCTCTCAGGCTGGAGAAGGGGCCCGGACTCCTGCTACTTGTACTCCGGAGCAGGTAGCTCCCCCGATTTAGACTCCAGCAGTTCAGCCAATTAGAGCAGCTCAGCCGGGTGTGGTAGCCCAGGCCAGTGATGGGGTAGCTATGTCTACCGATGCTTTATGGAGGTTAGATAGGTTCACCAAGCTTTTCACTACTACCTTCAGTGGTGTATCTACCGAGGATCCTCAGGATTATTTGGATAGTTGCCACGAGGTTCTTCCGAACATGGGTATTTTGAGACCAATGGGGTTGATTTCGCTACATTCCAGTTGTCTGGATCCGCCAAGATTTGGTGGAGAGATTGTTGTTTAGCTAGACCAGAAGGATCTCTAATCTTGACTTGGGAACAATTCACATATATATTTCTGGAGAAGTTTCTCCCTATTACACAGTGAGAGGCCTATCGGAGGCAGTTAGAGCGTCTCTATGAGGGATCATTATGAGACCAGGTTTATTGAGTTGGCTCGCCGTGCTGTTGTTATACTTCCCACTGAGAGGGAGAGAGTGAGATGATTTATTGATGGACTCATTCATCCTATTTGTCCCAAATGTCTAGAGAGGCTGGGAGTGAGATATCCTTTCAGGAGGCAGCCAATGTGGCCCAGAGGATTGAGATGGTATTGTCAGGATGGTGGTCATAAAGTAGACAAGAGACCCCGTTAGTCAGGCCGATTAAGTGGTGCCTCGTCTAGATGAAGAGATTTGTGTGATAGGGGTCTGCCTTCTAGGCCTTTCCAGTCAACCCTCCAGGTTTCTCACGGTGCCTCAAGTGGCCGTGGTTCTCACGCGCACTATTTTGATCGGTAGCCATTTGGTGCACCGCCGGCTCTTATCAGTGCACCGCCATTTCAGAGTTTCCGTGGTGGTCATTCAGGTCGACAAGGCTAGCAGACTCAGTAGTCGAGGGCTTATTACACTTGTGGTAACATGGGTCATATTGCTAGATTTTGCCCTCGAGTACCGAGCAGTTCTCAGCACCAGGGTTATCGTGCCATGGTTAAGGCACTAGGTGTTCCACAGCCCGCCCAACCAGCTAGAGGTAGGGGTAAAGGTGCCAGAGGTGGAGGTAGAGGTCATAGAGGTAGAGCTCAGACCGCCAGAGGTGGAGGCCAGCCAGCAGCAGGCCATCCTAGAGAGGTAGACCAGAGTGGTGTGGCCCAGCCCTGATGTTATGCTCTTCAGGCCAGGCTCGAGGTAGAAGCTTCAGATGCGGTTATTACAGGTATGGTTCTGGTTTGTGATAGAGATGCTTCAGTGTTGTTTGATCTAGGGTCTACGTATTCGTATGTGTCATCTTATTTTGCCCCGTACATGGTCATGCCTAGTGATGCCTTGGGTATTCCTGTTTATGTGTCCACAACGGTGGGTGATTCAATCGTGGTCGATCGAGTCCATCGTTCTTGTGTTGTGGTGATTGGGGCTCTGGAGACTCGTGTAGATTTGTTGCTTTTAGACATGGTTGACTTTGAATTTATATTGGGGATGGGCTGGTTATCACCCTATCACGCTATCTTGGACTATCATGCTAAGACTGTGACCTTAGCTTTACCGGGTATGCCTCGTTTAGAGTGGAGAGGGACTCCTAGTCAATCTACCCACAATTTTATATCGTATGTGAAGGCTCAGCATATGGTCGAGAAGGGGTGTTTGGCATATTTAGCCTATGTTCGGGATTCCAGTGCTGAGGTTCCCTCTATTGATTCTGTGCCCATTGTTTGTGAGTTCCCTGATGTTTTTCCTTCAGACCTTCTGGGTATGCCACCCAACAGGGATATTAATTTCTGTATTGATCTGGTACCGGGCACGCAACCCATTTCTATCCCACCATATCGCATGGCCCAGTCGGAGTTGAAAGAGCTAAAGGAACAGTTGTAGGATTTGCTTGAGAAGGGTTTCATTAGTCCTAGTGTCTTACCTTAGTGTGCGCCGGTGTTATTTTTCAAGAAGAAGGATGGGTCAATGAGAATATGTATTGATTACCGGCAATTGAACAAGGTAACGATCAAGGATAAGTATCCACTGCCGAGGATTGATGATTTGTTCGACCAGCTCCATGGTGCCAGGGTTTTTTCCAAGATTGACTTGCGATCTAGCTACCATCAGTTGAGTATTAGGGCATCCGATGTCCCTAAGACAGCTTTCCGCACTCGGTATCTGGGCATTATGATTTCTTGGTTATGTCATTCGGGTTGACAAATGCCCCAGCAGCTTTTATGGACTTGCTGAACCGAGTGTTCAAGCCTTATTTGGACTCATTCGTGATAGTCTTCATTGATGATATATTGATATATTCCTGCAGCTAGGAGGAGCACGAGCAGCACCTTAGAGTGGTTCTTCAGACTCTGAGGGATAGTCAGTTATATACAAAGTTCTCCAAGTGTGAATTTTGGTTGGGTTCAGCTGCATTTCTAGGTCATGTTGTATCAGTAGAGGGTATTCGGTGGACCCAAAGAAGATTGAGGCATTCAGGAACTGGCCTAGACCAGCATCAGCTACAGAGATTTGGAGTTTTTTGGGATTGGTAGGCTACCATCGACGGTTCATGGAGGGGTTTTCATCTATTGCAACATCGATGAGCAGATTAACCCAGAAGGGTGCCCAGTTTAGATGTTCGGATGAGTGTAAGGTGAGCTTTTAGAAGCTCAAGACAGCTCTGACTACGGCACCGGTGTTGGTTTTGTCCACAGGCTCAGGGCCTTATATAGTCGATTGTGATGCTTCCCGTATTGGGCTTGGAGCAGTGTTGATGCAAGATGTCAAGGTAATTGCCTATGCTTCATGGAAGTTAAAGATTCATGAGAAGAACTATCCGGTTCATGATTTAGAGTTGGCAGCCATAGTTCACTTATTGAGGATTTGGAGGCATTATCTGTATGGCGTGGCATGTGAGGTGTTCACGGATCACAAGAGTCTTCAGTACTTGTTCAAGCAAAAGGAGTTGAATTTGAGGCAGAGGAGGTGGTTGGAGTTGTTGAAGGATTATAAAATCACCATTCTATATCATCCGGGTAAGGCCAATGTGGTGGCCGATGAATTGAGTAGGAAGTCAGCCAGTATGGGAAGTCTTGCTTATATTCCGGTCATTAAGAGGCCGCTTGCTTTCGATATTCAGGCCTTAGCCAATCAGTTCATGAGGTTGGATATTTCTGAGCCCAGTCATGTGTTAGCTTGCACGGTCGCTCGTTCTTCATTATTGGAGCGTATCCGTGGTCGGCAGTATGATGATACCCATTTGTATGTCCTTAGAGACACAGTGCAACGTGGATGTGCCAGGCATGTACCTTAGATGATGATGGAGTTTTGAGATTACAGGGTCGAGTATGTGTGCCTAATATGGATGGGCTCCAAGAGTAGATTTTGGAGGAGGCCCATAGCTCCCGGTACTCTATTTATCTGGGTGCCGCGAAGATGTATCGCGATTTGCGGCAGTATTATTGGGGGCGTAGAATGAAGAAGGATATCATAGCATATGTGGCTCGTTGTTTGAATTGTCAGCAGGTTAATTATGAGCATCAGAGTCCTGGTGGTTTATTTTAGAGGATTGAGCTTCCCGAGTGGAAGTGGGAGCGGATTACTATGGACTTTGTTACTGGACTTTCACTGACTTAGAAGAAGTTCGATGCAATATGGTTCATTATGGATAGGCTGACCAAGTTAGCGCATTTCATTTTTATGGTAGTCTCCTATTTTTCTGAGAGCTTTGCTGAGATCTATATTCGGGAGATTGTTTGCCTTCATGGTGTGCCCTTGTCTATCAATTCGGACCGGGGTACGCAGTTTACCTTGCGCTTCTGGAGAGCAGTTCAGTGAGAGTTGGGCACATGGGTTGAGTTCAACACATCATTTCATCCCTAGATGGACAGTCAGTCCGAGCGGACTATTCAGATTTTAGAGGATATGCTCCGAGCTTGTGTTATTTAATTTGGAGGTTCGTGGGATCAGTTCTTGCCTTTAGCGGAGTTTGCCTACAACAAAAGCTACCAGTGGAGCATCCAGATGGCTCCTTATAAGGCCTTATATGGTAAGCGGTGTTGGTTTCTGGTTGGATGGTTTGAGCCGGGAGAGGCTCGATTGTTGGGTACGAATCTGGTTCAGGAGGCCTTGGACAAGGTCAGGATCATTCAGGATAGGCTTCATTCAGCTCAGTCTAGGTAAAAGAGCAATGCAGACCACAAGGTTCGAGATGTGGCTTTTATGGTCGGTGAGCGGGTATTGCTTCGAGTGTCTCCTATGAAAGTCGTGATGAGATTTGGGAAGAAGGGCAAGCTTAGCCCTAGGTTCATTGGTCCGTTTGAGATTCTTGATTGAGTGGGAGAGGTAGCGTATAGACTTTCTGTGCTGCCAAGCTTATCAGCCGTGCATCCAGTGTTTCATGTCTCCATGCTTCGGAGGTATCACGACGATCCAGCCCACGTGTTAGATTTCACCACTGTCCAGTTAGACAAGGAATTGTCTTACGAGGAGGAACCAGTAGCTATTCTAGCCTGACAAGTTCGTCAGTTAAGATCCAAGAGTTTCCCTTCTGTCCATGTCCAGTAGAGAGGTCAGCCTTTTGAGGCATCAACCTGGAAGTCTGAGTCCGACATGCGGAGCCGTTATCCTCATCTTTTCCCCGACTCAGGTACTTCTTTCTTCTGTCCGTTTGAGAATGAACGGTTGTTTTAGAGGTGGAGAATGTGATGGCCCAAAGGGTCATCACCAATTTTAAATGAATTTTGTGCTTCTGAGGCCTTGAAAACCTCATTTAGAGTTGCCTCAATTTGCGTTCATAGTCCGGGCACGTAGCCGGAAAGCTTAAATGTGAAATTCTATGAAAAATGCTAAATTTTGATGTTAAAATGAATAAATTTGACTTTTGTCAATATTTTGGGTAAACAGACTCGGACCCGTGATTTGACGGTCCCGGAAGGTCCGTAGGAAAATATAGGACTTGGGCTTACGCCCAGAATCGAATTCCGAGGTCCCAAGGTTGAGAAATGAATTTTTTTGTAAAATTGTTTAAGGAAATTTGAAATGAAAATTTATTAGAACATGTTGGTATCGGGCCCGTATTTTGGTTCCGACGCTTGGTACATGTCTTATATATGATTTAAGATGTTTCTATGAAATTTGGTGAAATGTGGACGTCGTTTGACGTGATTCGGACCTAAATTGGAAAATTTGATTCTTTGAAAGAATTCTTGAATTTTGGGGTATATGTTTATGATGTTATCTTGGCGATTTGATCGCGCGAATAAGTCCATAGGATGTTTTTTGAGGTGGTGTGCATATTTGGTTGGGAGTCCCGAGGGCTCGGGTGAGTTTTGGATAGGCCACGGGTTGCATTTTTGAACTTAAAATTTTTTGGTATGAACTTACCTGCAGGCTTTGCAAATGCGAGACAACACCTGGGCAACCTTCTTAGCAAATGCGGAGACCTCCATCGCAAAAGCGATGCCCACCTAGATCCTCAGTCATCGCAAATGCGATATTTTTCTCGCAAATGGGAAGTCGCAATTGCGACTACCTCTTCGCAAATGCGAAACCTGGGGAATTATGAAGGGTTCGCGAATGCAAACCTTGCTTCGCAATTGCGAACCCTTGTTCGCAATTCCCATAGCAGAGACCTGCAATTTTCTATACTTAGTCGATTTTTGAGTCATTTTCACCCCATTTTCAAAACACAACTCCTTTGGGCGATTTTTCAAGAACAAACCTTCTTCCAAATCTATTGTAAGTTAGTTTTTACTCATTTTCTTTCAATCATTTACACCTTTTAACATGATTCAACCTAAAATCAAAGATTTTCGTAGGAAAAATTGGATGTTTTGGGTAGAACCTAGGTTTTTCAAAAAACTGGGGATTTGGACCTCAATTTGAGGTCTGATTTCAAAACAAATTGTATATTTGAGTCCATAGGGGAATGTGTAATCGGGTTTTGGTTCGAACCTTGGGTTTTGACCATGTGGGCCCGAGGGCGATTTTTTATTTTGTGGGTAAAACTTTGGAAAACTCATTTATTAATGTAATTAAGTAATTTGTGATTAAATACGAGCGTATTGGAGGTGGAATCGAGGGGTAAAGCTATAATTGAGGCTTGAGTTTCATTCAAGGCGTTGAGGTAAGTGTTTGGTCTAACCTTATCTTGAGGGATTAGGAGTTGAGTCCTATTTGCTATGTGGTAATTGTCGAGTACGACGTATAGGCATGGTGACGAGTATCTATACGTTGGTATCTAGCATGACCGTGAGTCTTGAAATTGTGAATATCTTGATTTCGTTGTATCTCTCTTGCCTTGGTGATGATTCCTATTTGTTGTGAGAAGCTTGTGAAAGGAAATTGTGACCTATGAACAACGAGGAGCATTGGCTCAAGTTATATTACAATTGTGAACGTATATGAAATGGTTGAACCCTTTGGAGTATTGGCTCAAGTGGTAAAGTGAGATATGGAATAAAAGTGAAAGGAAGAGAAAGAGTATTTAAATTGCTCCCTTGCTAGGATATTGTTGCTTATTGGTTATTTTTTCCTTGCAGGGACGTTGAGATTATTGATGTTGTACCCTTGCCGGGATTTAATTGCTTAATTGTGTTCCCTTGCTGGAATTTCTATTATTATTTTGTTTATTCCCTTTCCCCTTGTTTGTGATTGTTGTTTGGGTGAGTACGAATGTTAAAGCACGAAGGGTGATGTCGTGCATTGTTTGTTTATTGTGAGGAAAGAGTGTAAAGCACGAAGGGTGATGCTGTGCATTATTTTCTTGTTGTGAGGAAAGAGGGTAAAGCACGAAGGGTGATGTCGTGCCGCACGACGTACCATTCCGTGCTGATTCTATTGATTATATGTGAGGAAGGAGAGTAAAAGCATGAAGGGTGATGCCGTGCACATTTTATTATATCGTTGCTTGGTGAGGATGAGAGTAAAAGCACAAAGGGTGATGTCGTGCACTTGTTGCTTTTCTGTTTCTTTATTAATGTATGAGTTGTGTAGTTTCCTTCGGTACTGGATGACTTTTACTTGAAATTGTTATTTCCCCATAACATGGTCCCCCTCTCATATTGATTACTTGTCTCTGTATCTCGATTATGTTGTATATGTATATATAACTGCATAGGTTTATGTGGTAGTCTGGTCTAGCCTCGTCACTACTTTGTCGGGGTTAGGCTAGGCACTTACCAACACATGTCGGTTGGGCTGATGCTACACTATGTGCTCTTTTGCACAGATCCAAGCGTCGGAGCAGCTTACAGTGCGCAGCAGTAGTCAGGGAGCCGACCTTCAGTCCACGAGACTTTGAGGTAGCCTTGTTGGTGTCTGTAGGCCTGGTGTCTCTTCTATCGGTTTTCTTGTTCTGTTATTATTTGTATTTGAGACAGACTATGTCCTTTATTTCAAACTCTTATTTGTAGCAATCTTAGACTGTTCGTGTATTGTTGTGACACCAGGTGTTGGGTAGAGACTTGTATTAGCTTTCTAGATGTTGTTTCTATATTTAGTTCAGACTTCCGCTAAATTTTACTTTTCGTTGTCTTTTAACTGCTTATTCATTGATAATTTAATTGTTTAATCACGTGTAAAATGAGATAGGTTAATGTTTGCAAAGGTTCTTGGCTTGCCTAGCTTCCATGAGTATGCGCCATCACAACTCCCGAGGGTGGGAAATCCGGGTTGTGATATACATGTTACATTGACCCTTAATTTCCTTAATTGAAGTGATTGCCTTCCTTATTGTTTTGATACTTCTTTATTGTGAGTTCCTCTATGACTTCGTGCAAATAGGTTACATGTCCAATTGTTGTGGTTTTCGGTGTAGTTATCACGTGCTTATTATGTCTTGTTGTGTAGTTGAGGTCTCATTGTGAAGTTAAATGTTGGTACAAGTTTGGTTATAGCTGATTCCCTTGCCGAGGCATATTTAATTCTTACTGTTGGCTCCCTTGCCGGGACGTGTTTATTCTTGTTGTTGACTCCCTTGCCGGGATATTGTTGTTTCCTTTTTATTCCCTTGCCGAGTTTCTGTCGTGATTGCTATTTATTGGTATATATGGATCGAGTTGTATGCCACAACAATATTATATAGATCGGGTTGCCTGCCGCAATAATATTTTATGGATCGAGTTGCACGCCGCAACATCATTATATGATTTGGATCGGTTTGCATGTCGCAACAATATTATATGTTTTGATCGGGTTGCACGCCGCAACAGTAATATATGATTGGGATCGGGTTGCACGCCACTACAAGAAAGAATAAAAGTGAATATTGATTCTTATGGTGATAATGAGAGTAAAAGCACGAAGGGTGATGCCGTGCACTTTCTGCTGCTGTATTTATTTGTTGTTATCAATTCAAATGTTTAAAATTTTTAATTCCTTTATTGTTGTGATCCTTTGTGTTAGAACATACAATATTTTCAATGCCTCACCATATTTACATATATTTATTTATACGTTTCACTACTTCGAACATCAATAATTGTTGCATCCTTAATTCAATTAGTTTCTCAATTATATCCCCTTAAACCATCCGAGGTTGTATTTTTCTTAAAAAGGAATTTCTACTAAGTTTTAAGTTATCAACTACCCTGTTAAAAGTAATAATTCTTCCGGTATTGTATTTTAAATTGAAAGGGGTTCTTTCTTACTCGAATGATTTCAACAAAATAACTTCATCTTTTCTCGCCGATTTTCCAAACTTATTTAGAAATTGAAATTTAAATTATACTATGTAAATAGGACTTCTTGAACATGTTAAGTGCATTTTTAAAGACATTTTGTATTGTATATCATGTGGATTTTGTTGTTAAGAGTGAGATGAAAAAAAATGGGCACGAGGTGCCATATGTGCTGAAAGTTCGAAAGTTGAGACTATGATATGAGAACTCGAGGATTGAAATGGTCGGAATGGTGTATTAAACATGATGTGATCGTTTGAGTTGATATTGTTTTCTTTCATTGGACACATTCTTACTTGTCTCTGTCTCTATTACGTCAGTGTTGAATTTCTTGGGTTATCTAATTTACTTGGTTTCTGTTTGTTTCCATCAGTGTACTCCCTTTATAGATTATACTATTTGTACTTGGATTTTCTCTCATCGGTTGATATCACTTTGTTATCTTTACCTTGATGTTTTATTATCATATCATGTTCATTTTATTTGACCAGTAGGTGTCCTGACTGTTCCTCGTCACTACCCCAACGAGTTTAGTCTTGATACGTACGGGGCACCGCCGTGGTGTGCTCATACTACACTTCTGTACATTTTTGTGTACATATCCAGATGGATTGATAGTAGTTGTGTGGGTCTTCGCGGTGGAGACTCAAGGTAAACCTTCTACAGCAT
Organism: Nicotiana glauca; assembly: GCA_026770625.1. NCBI lineage: Eukaryota > Viridiplantae > Streptophyta > Magnoliopsida > Solanales > Solanaceae > Nicotiana > Nicotiana glauca. The sequence goes on from MU768387.1 coordinate 170,403, forward strand.
TCACAGATCTCGAAGTCACCTTCATTTGTATTTACTTCCATTTGCTCCTTTGTTTCGGGGCAGTGATGAATTATTTTGTGAAATTACTCTTAGATAGGCTTGTGACTTGTACCACCCGTTTTGGAAATTTTGATTTATTCAGAGTTGGTTAATTTAAAGTTAGTAAGCATCAATGTTATTTCTGTTTATGTTAGGGTTAACTAGTTTAGAGACTAGGTGCCATCACGGCTCCTTCGGAGGGATTTTTGGGTCGTGACACCAAGTGGGCCTGGCCTATTTTTTTATCTAAGGAAATTTCTTGTAAACTATATATATATATATATATATATATATATATATATATATTT